>SOPF01028512.1:0-33837 GCA_012979155.1 Hypericum perforatum
AGAACCGCCGCTCTTCTGGGTTCTGGTATTCTGATGCATAACTATGCGTTTGCAATCATCATGGCTATAAAAAATCCTCTGGTAGTTAACATCAAGTCTCCCATAATCTGAATTCTTTCCCAACTGAAAAATCAAGATTTGTCGATCAATAGATGTACACTATTATAAATTGTATGATTGACTAATAATTCTTACTTTCTCAGGTTTTTCGACAAGCAGTGATGATACCAGCACATATTGTCATGGCTTGTATCCTAGCTTATCAGGTTTGGAATATAACTTTTATTTCCTTTCCATTTAAACATTATTCAATACAAAATGAAAATTACCATTTTATGTAGTTTAATATTGTTAGAGGTCTCATTTTGTTCTTTAATTTGTTTCATCCCAGGTCTGGAAGCTGGAAAAGGCAAGCTATAACAAGGTCTGTACAGCAATGTTTTTTTTTCAAAAAAAAATTATTTGTTTGGAATTATACGAAGATGATATAACCAAAACAAATATTTAACAATTCTATTTATTATTCTAAAAAATATAGTAGGACCTGTGTATACTAATTTTGTCAAGGTGCTATCCGATAAGTGAAAAGTCAAACCCACTCTTTTCATTTGGATCCACCGTAGTCCTTAGGAGTTACATTATTCATTAACGAAAAGTCATATGGAGTAATGGAATTTAAGTTGTCGCAAGTGATTGTTTTATTTTTGTCAGAAGTTTGAAGTTCTATGCACCGGAAATACATATGCTTGTTAACTTAATCTGGTTTCACAATGCAGGAAGACAGCCAAGTGTTCTACAAATTTCTGTGGAAGCTCCTTAATGCAGAGTGGGCCATACTTCCTTTTATTTAGAAGACGCAATAACCAGCCAACCGATACAATTACTCACAGAATTTGAGCGATTTGTATTATAGAATAAATAAGACGAATTCCCATATTTTTTTCCTTTTCTTATACATTTTCTATCTAAAGGTGAGCGGTTGTATTGAATTTTAATGTTTTTCCTAAGGAAAAATTATTATTAGACTTCTTAATTTATGGTAATACATGAAATGATTATCATATTTTGGTAAAATTTGACTATTTATTTAAGATAACCATTATCTAAGTACGACTTCTATTCAGATACAATTTTATTTTATGTTTGTCTAGGTAACACGTGTGCTCAGGTGCAACAAATAGTAAATTTGACTATTTATTATTTTAGCTATTTATTGTATTGAATAAATAAATTCTACTCGTTAAAACAATTATGTAACATCGTAATTTAATGTTGGACCTGACAATATTATATGCTAAAAACTATACATAGATTGGATACGTTTTGACTCCAAAAAATTTCAACTTTTTGACAATTTGAACTCGATCGTTATCTGTTTGCATACGGGAAAAAGGGCATAGCTTAAAATGAACGAGTACCATACTTTCTCCTACTCTGCTTAGCTGCTCCCTTAATTATCAATCAAGCATGGATAATTCTCCCTCTCCATTCCATCAAAACATCTTAGAGTTCCTGCTCAATCACGAAACCCCAACGTCTTCGCTCACAGGACAAAAGTGATAGCCAAACTTACGAAATTATCTGACATGTCTTCTACATGTTCTCAGACGTTTTTTTCAGCTCAATCACTGTACTGTTTGGACATATCTCAGGACTCCTCTAGAGCCTTTCAGTTTCCGGTATTTAAAAAAAATTACAAGATTTCGATAGTTGCTGTCATATTGGTTTTATAAAATTATACTAAATTTTTTAAAAAATTGTAATTAGTTATATGTACACATACTTGATATCAAGACATTGGTTTCTGTCTAGGCCGATGCCAAGCAAGTTGGAGAAACAAGTGAGTTTGCTTCAGGGAGAAATTCGAACTAAATCGATGTGTTGGTGAAATTTTTGAGGCCTTAGTCCTTGATTGCAGTTTCTATGTCATGCATGTAAGTAACGCTAAAACGTTTAAGTTAATATTTTGGGAAAATTAGGCTAAAGTTCTCTACTTTGGTGATTCAACATTTTTAGTCCTTGTAGTTCTAAAACTACTATTTCAATCCCTACTGTACAAAATAAAATGTATAATTTAGTCCCTAAAAGTCAACATAATTTTTTTAGTTCACATTATATCCTTCTTTTAAAAATTAACCCAAAATCAAATCCAAATAAACAAAATCAAACCCGAAACCAAATCCAAAACCAAACCCAAACATAATTATCATTCCCCTCCTCCAGCAAATAGAATTCATCTACTTCTCCAACCGACGTCGCCGCCGATCATCATTGTAGCAGTGAGGATGCACTGAGTCCTCCACCATGTCACCGAGCAGCTCCAGCACCTCGCCAACGTCCTTCACATCGACGACCTCTCCTCCGAGACCCAGGTCGAGAGAGAACTCCTCCCTCCCCCTTCCATCCTATTGGTGAACCAGATCGAGAACAATGGAGAAGAGGAACAAGTCCACTTGGGTTGTACTAGCCATCCTTATTATCGTAACGGTGTTGTTTGTGTTGACGGACACCTCGGAGACAACGGTGGTGGTCCGTAAGACGCACAGGAAGAAGTATTGCACAGGCTTCGGAGTTCTGCTATAACGAGACCATCTCTGACATATTCAGCTCTTACCAGTTCGAGAACCTCTTCTCCAAGAGGAACTCACTGGTCGTCAAGGCTGTCGACTCCTGGGACTACAAATTGCCTCCACCCTCTTCCAGCCCCTCGGCTTCTGCACCACCGGGGGGAAGCTCAAATAGATGCTTGAGCTCACCGCCTTCCTCGACCACGTCAGCAGCAAGTTCATGTGGCTTGCTGGAGGAGGGGAAGGATAATTATGTTTGGGTTTGGTTTTGGGTATGATTTGGTTTATTTGGATTTGGTTTTGGGTTAATTTTTAAAAGAAGGGTATAATAGGAATTAAAAAAAATTATGTTGACTTTTAGGGACTAAATTATACATGTTATTTTGAACAGTAGGGATTGAAAGAGTAGTTTTAGAACAGCAAAGACTAAAAAGGTTGAATCACCAAAGTAGAGGAACTTTAGCCTAATTTTTCCTAATATTTTTTTATATTTTGTTACGCTTACTGTATACCATTACTTCTTTGTGCTTAGAAATTAGGAATTAACGGGTATTAATTTAGAAAAACTAACCAATTATAAAAAATTATACTCGTATATTGACAGATTGTTTTGCTAATGATTGGATAGGGCTCACTTGGTGAGAACGGGCATGAAGAGCCCGGAATTGCTCAAGTGGTCGATGCTACCAAAGGCAGTGGCGACTCTTGTTGCTGTGTTGAGTACATCAGCTTTTAACGCTGGCCACAACCAACTCCATGACATCGAAATAGATAAGTATGTGACAAAGTTGATTAACTCATTTATAACGGAATAATTTCGTCGTTGGGTTGAATATGAGCCATAGTTATTTATAATTTTTATTAATTTGTAGGATTAACAAACCAGATTTGGTTCTAGCATCTGCCACTAGGCGTTACCGCGTTACTCCTTTATTGCAATTTCTATGTCATGCATGTAAGTTAATATATTTTTTTTAGGCCTTACTCCTTGAAATACGAGTTTGAAACGCAACCTCTGGCCCAAATCAACAAACCATCAAGGTTTTAAAAAATGCGGTCCGACTGGTGGTACGACCGGTCGGACCACAAATCGTGACCTAGAATATTTCGGGTTTGACCAGAAAAATGATAACCTTGCAAATCGCCCAATTTTTGGTCGAACCGGACGATTTTCCAAGAAAATTGGGATAGACCGGACAGTTCGACCAAAAATTTGATATTTTTGTATATTTTTTGTAAAATTTGTAGATTATTTTCCTATATACCTATCTATAATTGAAACAATTACATTAAAATATGAAGAAAAAATAATTCGAATCCAACCAGTAATTAAAGCAGTCAAACCAGTTGACCCAAGATCAGACCCAAATTCGGGTCGATCTCCGGGTCATTTTTTAAAACCCTGCAAACCATCAAAGCCCACTTAACTCTACTACAACAGGGCCATCTGAAGCCGTGAAATTCCTTCCAAACTCCACCTCCCTCTCATAATAAATAAACACCCCAAGTGTCCCCTTCAAAAGATATACCAACATCTAGGAGTGAGTTTGGTGCAGGGTTACGGTGTCTGGACGAGTTTGACACCGCACCGCACTTTTTTTTTTAATAAAATCAAATTGTGCGATGTGCGGTTTGGTGGCAAATCGCGGCGTACAGTTAATTGAGGTGACGGTTTGATGCGGTGCGGTGTACATTGGGCCTAGCCCATTTTAAGGGGCCCAAATCAAAAGAAAAATATTACCGAAAGTCCATGGTTTCCTCGCCAACAATCATAATGAAAGTCCATGGTCTAATTTTGATCCGTTAAAATGGTCCATCAATATATGTTCCAAATACTTAATTCCTCGGAGCAAAACGTTAGCATTTATAAGCTTACAAAAACTTTTCACAGATAGAAATGAAGAAGGAAGAAGAAGATAAGATAACGTGGGGCCATATATATATGCGTTGCGGTGCGGTGCGGATACAAATATATACGCGTGCTGTGCAGTATCCTTCAAAAACCGCAGCCACACCCAGGGACGGATTCATGTGTAAGGGTGTGGCCGTGTGGGGGCAATTGCCCCTACCCAAAAAAAATTTATAGTTAATATTTAATCCAAAAAATATGTTTGTCCTTATTGATATTGATTTTTTGTCTCAGAATTCAAAAAAAGACAAAATTGACACAACAAAATTTTAACATTATTTTATTGTCCCTATAGTATAAATTTTCTAGATCGGTCCTTGGCCGCACCATATTATTGTGGTCCGGTGTGAAAATGCACACTAACACCGTTTTAAATCGCAATTTTCAAATTTTGCGGTGGGGTGTTGGTTTTTATCAGTTATGTGCTCATTCCTACCAACATCCCAAGGTAGAAGAAGAAGATGATGACGACGAGAGGGGAAGGACTGGTGGCCTTAAAGTTGCCATCTTTACCATTCCTTGGACACCAGGGAAGTAGCAGCACAAGGAGAGTAGTAGTACCCAATTCAGCTTCAGCTTCAGCTTCTCCTCCTCTTTCTTGTCGTAATAGCAGCAATTTGCCACCTTACCCGCCCTGACTCCCCCATCCTCCACAAGGTGAGGTCTTCCCCTCTCTCTCTCTCTTTCTCTCACACACTCTAGGATGTCTGATAGAAGTTAGTTTAGAGCTTTAATAGGTATTACAGTGAAGTTAAGCTTATAGCTTTGATGGGTATTAGTGTAAAGCTGAGAATTTTGGTAAAGTTCGGGAATTTTTTCAGTTTTCTATCCACCAGGTCCCAACATCTGTCTCTCTCTCTCTCTCTCTCTCATAGTATTTGGAGCTGAGGCTTGATGGGATACAGAGTTTAGGTGAGAATTTGGGGAAAGTTTGGGATTTTTGTTCAGTTTTTTATGCCAATTCACTAGTGGCTGGATTGTATTTGGAGAAAACATTTGATGGTTTGAAAAGAGAATTTAAGAACGCGGGTCAAGTTTGAGACTTCGTTTGGTTTTGAATGGCTGAATACCAATTTTGAAAATTTTGGGAGGTTGGGAGCAGGAGGTTAATGGATCAAAGCTGGTGTACTTGGACAATACGGCCACGTCTCAGAAGCCAAACTCGGTGATAAAGACTTTGCAGAATTACTGTGAATCATACAATTCCAATGTACACCGTGGAATTCACTACTTGAGGTACTTATTTGGTTTTTTTTGCTGTTATGATAATTGAGAAAGTTTTGGTTGCTTGTCTGTCTTGCTTTTGTGTCACTGTGCCAAGGCTACAGATGAATATGAGCTTGCAAAGAAGAAAGTGGCTGCATTAACAAACGCCTCTGACTCGAGGGGGATTGTTCTTACGCGCAATGCTACTGAAGCTATTAATTTGGTTGCTTATTCTTGGGGCCTATCTAACTTGAAACCGAGAGAAGAGGTTTTATCCTTATTTTTCTTTTTGTTTCTTTTGACCTTATTTTCTTCTTGGATTATTGAAGAATTGATGCCACTCTTTTTTACTGTGGAATACTTAAGAGTTAAATAGTTCCCATAATTCTTTCTCAACCATTGTTGAGCATCATAGTGCCGTTGTTCCATGGAAAATTGTTGCTCAAAAGACTGGTGATGTTCTGAAGTTTGTTGACTTGAACGAACAAGAAGTTACCGATGTTCAAAAGTTAAGAGGAATGCTTTCAAGAAAGACAAAACTTATAATTGTTCATCATGTCTCAAATGTGCTTGGTGGATTATATCTACAGCTTTCTGGTTGCAATTGATGTGTTGTTTCCAAGTGTTCTTTGTTTTTATGTGCAGAGTGCTTATTAAGTTTGACAACGCTAATTCTTTAATTCGATTTCTTTCCATCATTTCAAGCATTGATTTGCTTGCTTATCCCCAACTTCCCTTTCTGGCCTTCGCTCTCTAGGCGTCAAATAACTTAAATAAGACTAGTTAAATTGTGGTAACTTTTGAGTATTCGTAATAGCGACCTCTAGTGTTTGAAGTAACTTGCTTTCTAGAATTCGTGAATTACCCAGAGACCAGCAATTTGTGAAATGAGTATGTGCACTGTTGCTGCAGCCTCTGTTCTTCTTGTGAGAGATATAATTCGTTCGGGGCATGAGAATGGAGCTAAAGTACTTATAGATGCATGCCAAAGTGTTCCTTACATGGTGGTTGATGTCCCAAATCTTGATGCTGATTTCCTTGTTGCTTCGTCTCACAAGGTTAGGTTGTTACCTTGCCTATTTGTTAGCAAGAGATTCATATTACATGAAGTTAAGAAAATAATCGTGCCCCAGATTGTGGACCTACAGGCATTCATAAAATTGAAATCTTGTCGGGCATGCCTCCGTTTTTAGGTAAGGCGTCAGATTAGTAGATTAGAGCTAAAGGTCTCCTAGATTTTATTCTCCTTTAATTAATCCTCCAAAGTAACACCAATGTCAGATATCGCAGTGCACCAAGCATTGCTAGCGAAATTGCAAGTTCATCTGATTGTTTGTTTTTCATTTTCAGGGGGCGGAGAGATGATCTCTGATGTCTTCTTAGATCACTCCACTTATGCAAAACCTCCATCAAGGTTTATTTTCTTTGCCACATAGACCCTATTTTTGTCAAGTTTTCCATAGACACTACAAATCCGCTGGTAATTTGATAAAGACATGTCTTTTGGTATTGGCCATTTACCTAGATCTGAGGCTGGAACTCCAGCAATCGGAGAAGCAATCAGATTAGGTGCTGCAATTGACTATTTGTCGAACATCGGCATGTAGAAGATTCATGACTATGAGGTGAACATCACTCCTCTTGTTTATGTCGCTCTCAAGAATTGCAACCCTCTTTCAATTATCAATTGTTTATAATTCATCTGTTACTTAAGACGAGTACACAGACGTTCGAAGGGCATCCGCCCTTTCTTTCATTGATTTTTTTTTCAACACTGAAGTAATAGCAAACTGCCATGCATTCACAAAACTGGTTTAGCTATCGTTTGTCTCTCATGACAAAAGAACCATTTGGTAATTTTGGCATCGTATCTTAAAAGATATAGACAGCTAGCTATCTATTGACCCAAATGTGATAGGGAGGGGACACATTTGTTGTTCTAATGTGATTACTGCTATCTGCTTAATCATTTGTGCACCTTCAGGCAGAGATGGACATCTTTTCCTCTCTTTCGACCTCTGTGTCAATACCGATATTTTCTTATTAACGCCTCTCTGGCCTATTACGCAGTTAGAGCTGGCGAATTACTTGTACGGAAGACTCAGCTCCGTCCCCAAGGTCTGCATCTATGGCCCCAAACCCTTGGAAATAGTTCATCGTGGTGCTCTATGTTCGTTCAATGTTGTGAATATTCACCCGACAGACATTGCAAGTTCCCTTGACCAACAGGTATTGACCCCCATTAGTATCTTTGGCCTCGCACACTATCCAGTTCTGATCTTCAACAGCTTTCATTGAGCTCATCATGCATGTTTGCTTTCAGAAAGGAGTGGCTATCAGATCGGGCAATCACTGCGCCCAACCTCTTCACCGGCAATTAGGAATAAACGCGAGCTCACGGGCTAGCCTCTATTTCTACAACGTTAACGAGGATGTCGATAAATTCGTCGAGGCACTGAACGACACTATCAACTTCTTCAACTCTGTCAAGTAAACCATGTGATCTGATGTTGGTTCTCTATCTAGAAATCGTCTCAACATGCGTTCGTTTGAGTTTTTAAAGCCTTTGCGTGCTTGACATTACATGTATGTATCTATGTCTTCAGCCAAGTTTCATGGTTTACCATCAAATGTAACACGAATAATGTTGCTTTTCACCACAATAAAATAAATAGATAATTATGTTGCTCTCAAGTTTTGCTATTGGAATGCTTTTACAAAAATATTTTCATTTATTTGTGTTTTCCCCCAACCATACAATGTTGTTCTTTTCATTTATTTAATATTAATAAACAAATTAAGGCAATTAACAATCAATGGGGATGTAGCTCAAATGGTAGAGCGCCCGCTTTGCATGCGGGAGGTACAGGGTTCGATCCCCTGCATCTCCAATATTCCTCTTTTTTAACTAGCTTCTTAGCTCTTATCTTATGTTGTTATTATACCTGGACCTTTTTTTTTTTTTTAAGGGTTTTTAACTTTTCCAGTATTATTGAAGACTCTTTAATTATAATCATCGAATTCAAGACCCTTTCAAATAATTTATAGTGTTGCATTATTTATGTCAACCTCTAGTTGTAATTACCTTAAAAAAATAAAACTTGTGTTTGTAATTGATCTCGAAATTATGATATTACTGGGCAGTTACGAAAAAAATGCAATAACCGAAAATGAACTCCTTGTGGGCCTTACGCCGAGCCCATTAAGGTCCGTCCTCTTATGTAAACGAAACCCCAGGTGAGCTCTGTCAGCTTGGGCCAGGCCCAGAGGCCAACGCGCAACAATTCTAGCTTATAAAACAAGTTGAACTGACCACAACGGCTAGTAAATTTCCAAAAGATCCTAACAGCCGTCGGATCAACCACGAAACAAACGGTCAAGATTTAAAACACTATAAAAATTCGACCGTTGGGTAGTGGGGGTGCGCGTCCTTTCAAAAAGAAAGAAATCTCTCCTTCTTGTTTCATTCTTAAAAACCTTCCAAAGAGAGAGAGGAGAGAGAATTAAGCCAAGGTCATTAAGGAGAGAGAGAGAGAGAAAGAGAGAGAGAGTGGCGGGTTTAAGTATAGAAGGAGAGACACGAAGCGGTGTCCTCCAAGATTTGCTCTCTTCTCTGTACGCTAAGGTGTTTGGAAAGAAGCAGGGGGACGAGGAAGCGGGTGAAGCAGGCGACATGGGTTCCCGAGCTGTTAACCTGCGTGATCAGATGCTTGGAGGAGGTGGTAGAGCACCCCTCTTGATTTGCTTTCTTGGGGGTTTTTTTTACATGGGGGGAATGTAAAGGTTCTGTCTTTTTTAGGGGTTATTGTCTTCTGATACGTTTCCATGATTATGATTGTTTTCCTGTCTGACTCCGGTCGGATTCACGTGGAAAGGTTCTGTCTGATGGTAGACTTCCATGAATTTGGTTGGTGTATTGGGTTCTTGTTTTCCTCTTATGTTCTGTTCAGATTTCCATGGAGGGTTTGGCATGAAATTTGGTTGAAGGGTTTTGGTATGGTTGTGTCTTTTCTTGCATCTTCATGTGTATTCGTTGTTGGGACGTGTCTTTTTGATGGGTCTCTTAGTCCGTGAAGGGATTAGGGTATTCTAGGTTCTGTTGCTTCACCTTTTGGCTCTTGCCGCTTCGGATTTTGCTCTATTTGCAAAGAATCTGATTGTGTTTGTTACGGTAATAGAGGAAGTGAAGCCGAAGAATGTTTTGGCTGCTGTTGGAAAGTCTAGAAGGGTTCTTCAAGATATCGGTAACCTTGTGGATGGTCAGGCGTTACAAGGAAAGGTACCAACGGACATAAATGGAGACATTCTTTCCATTAAATTTACCCTCAATAGGATCGTTGTTTATTGATGATGGGATGAATTAATGATTTGATTATTTATCTGTCAATTTTTAGAAAGCTGTTGCTGCTGGCAAGGCAATTGTGACAAGAAAGCAGGCCGAGAAGAAGCAGCCTGAGCCAGAATCAGTCATCGTGATCAGCTCGGACGAATGCAGCAAGCACAAATCTGTGAGCAAGAGGGTGACAAAGAAGGAAGCCAAGGCCTTCACTTCAATCCTAAGTGCTAGGAGTAAGGTGAGGCGCATTGGATTTAGTTGGTTAGAAAACAAGTCTGTTGCTTGGGGATTCTGTGGTTAATGGAACTTTGTTCAACTCTCAGGCGGCCTGTGGAATAAGCAATAAACCAGTAGAGTTATGCGAGAACATTGATGCTGCTGATGCTGATAATGATTTGGCAGTTACTGAGTATGTTGATGACATCTATCAGTACTACAAGAGCACAGAGGTAAGAAAGGCAGATTCACTTTCGAGTTGATGATGATATCTTGGTGGAATTAGATTGATGAACATTTTTTTTGTTGCAGGTGGACAGTATGGTGCATGACTACATGCTGATGCAGCCAGATATCAATGCAAAGATGAGGTCCATTCTGGTCGACTGGCTGATTGAAGTTCACCGCAAGTTTGAATTGATGCCCGAGACTCTCTTCTTGACGATAAACGTTGTCGATCGATTCCTTGCTAAGAAGATGGTGCCTAGGAGTGAACTTCAGTTAGTTGGTATCAGCTCAATGCTGATAGCTTGCAAGTATGAGGAGATATGGGCACCAGAGGTGATTAGATTTCGTCTCTGTCTCCTCCTAATCACAAGATCCATTGTATAACACTATCTTGATACATGTTTTGCAGGTTAAAGACTTTGTTTGGGTGTCGGATAATGCTTATATGAGAGAGCGGGTTTTGGCAATGGAAAAAGCTATATTGGAGAAGTTGGACTGGTACCTCACAGTCCCAACACCATATGTCTTCCTTGTTAGATATGTCAAAGCTTCTGTCCCGGATGATAAGGATGTGAGTTTCTGATACAAATGTTAAATCCTGTTCTTCCTAATGCTAAATTGAGTGTGACATTAGCTTACAGAGTTATAATGACAAATGCAGATGGAGAACTTGTCTTTCTTCCTGGCTGAACTTGGTTTGATGCAGTATCCTATTGTCACCAAGTACGCCCCGTCGGTCCTTGCTGCTTCGGCTGTGTATGCTGCTAGGTGCACGCTTGGGAAAGAACCTGCTTGGACCGAGACATTGAAGCACTACACTGGCTTCTCAGAAACGATGCTCAAGTAATTTCTATAAAGACATTATGTTTTAAGTAACGTTGAAGTTGGACATAGTTAGGCGGAATCTAATAAGGGAAAACTTCTCGCCGCTTCTATGTATTTTGACAGGGAATGTGCCGAGCTTCTCGCGAAGTTTCATTCTGCAGCAGCTGCTGGAGAGAAGCTCAAGGCAGTGCATAAGAAATTCTCGAGCACGGAGCGAGGGGCTGTGGCTTTGCTCTGCCCTGCTAAGAGTCTCCTCCCGGACACCGAAGCTTCTTCATCTTGAAGAGCCGTAGATATTTAGGCGTGCTAACTTCTTTCTTTCTTAAAGACGATTCCGAGAGTGAATATTTTTTCTCCCTTATCTCCATGCACCATCCATCAACTCGTGGAATTTAGTTCATAGAAACGGATTTGTTTGGCCATCATGTAGGAAAAAAGATCATTAACCTTGTCATCATGATCTGTATTCTTAATTCGGCTTTTGTTTCAGTCAAGGTTAGCCTGGATTATGATTGTACCTGCTCTCTCAAACTCTTCAGATCTGTGATGAAAACCTTTTTCCTTCAGTAAAAGTTTACAGTGTGTTTTTATAACGTACATCGTCAAAAACCAAAAAAAGTCGGAACAGATAGTAACAAAACAGAGAGCTCTCTCTTCCGCTTAGTTTCTTCAATCACTGCTTCGATTTTCCGGGTCCCCTTTGTTGTCATCCGCCCTGACCTTGTCTGCACAGCAATTACTGTATGCTCTCCGCGCCTCACTCCGAGTGTTAACTTTCCCGCAAGTTCTATCCGTTATTCCCAACTCAAGCTTCCTCTCCTTGAACTCCGAGTTCTCTTTCCAAACCTCCCCATTCGAATAAACTTCCTTCTTCCATATCGGGACAGATGCCTTTAGCTCATCAATCAAGAATTGACAAGCTTCAAGTGCATCAGCGCGATGAACAGATGATACAGCAATGAAGACACTTGTTTCTCCGACTGGGACTGGGCCAAGACGATGAGCCACTGCAATGGCGTGGATTTTCCAGGAAGACCTCGCAGATGAGCAGATAGCTTTGAGTTGGCGTATTGCCATCGGTACATAGGCTTCGTACCTTAGCTCGACAACTTTCTTGCCTTCAAAAGTATCACGTGTTGTGCCCGAAAATGTTGCTATTGCACCTGCTTGTGGAGCGCCAACGTAGTTTATGTACTTGGCTATGTCAACTAGGATGTCGGCTTCTAAGATTTCAACCAGATTTTTGTCCTCCTCTACCATCTCTAACATGAACTCTTGCAGCCAACCGAGTGGGTAATTGCTAACCTGTCCACCAAAATCTAGCTCTCCGTAACTTTCAGGGACTATGAAAACCACTCACAGGTAACAAGTTATTACAGCCATGATGAACCTGCAACATATGACAAGCAATCTGAGCTTATTTACTGCAAGGGGCAGTAGTGACCATAATGCATGGAAAGTTGAAAGCTAATGCAAAATTGTCCAAGTTCATTTGCCATCATTGGAATGGACACCACGTACGTGATTTCAAATTCTAAACTTTTGGAGACAGGATTCATGAAAAGTCAGATATCGAGGGCAAACGGCAGCATGCAAGGCACAAAGATCGACCAAGAGGGATTCAGGTAGATCAATTGCACAATGCTTCAATAAGTTTGTAAGCACAAGAAAATCATGTTGCTTCGACTTGGCAGTCATTAGGAGCACCTTGAACTGACGCTCGTCATAGTTACGAATGCATCATTCCAACCATCAGAGAAAATAATGACCCAATCAAGCATTAGAATGGTGATTTCCAAGAAGAACCCTCACAGCCTAATCTCACAGATATCTATCTATCTGACCCCCATTATCCCGATCCCGAATCCAGAAATTTTGGGGTAATCCCATCTCCGGACCCCAAATTCTGATCCCTGACACCACTCATCATCAACTACTCACTTGCCTTATCATCCTACATTTAACCCCACCATACAAGACAGAAAACAGGAACTTGTAGTTCCAAAATAAGTCAACTTGCCTATGTATGTATCTGTCCCAGTCCAAAGTCAACCCCATTTTAACAAACACGCAATAACAATCAGGAGGACCCTATAATCAAAACTTAAGCCTCAAACCAAAGCTGAAGAACAGATATATCAATTAAAGAGTAGCAGCATAAACAATCCCATGTACCAATAATATCAAGCAGCCCACCTTTCTCAAGGGATAATAATAAGAATAAAACCACGAGAATTGGGCAAGACCCGAATTTAAATCTAGATTAGTCGGTCCGATGAACAGAAAAAACGAAGCAGTACCCAAGTTGAAGGCCATCTATCTTATCTCTAATTTGTGTCGTTCTTGTACTCACTCCACTTCCGCTGCTTCGTCCTCCCTCTTCTGTCCTCGAGCGACGACCGAACGGGTGGGGTTGCTTTAGAAGGCGGTCAACAAGTTTTTCTGGTCCAACTTTATATGGGCTTCGCTGTAATTGCTCGTTGGTCCATATCGTGAAGCCCACAGTATTTGTGTTGTGCTCAAGGTTTAAAAAAATGCGGTCGCAAATCGTGATCTATAACGTCTCGGGTTTACATAGAAAGATGGTAACCTTGCGAACCGTCTAATTTTTTGTCAGACCAAGTGGTTCGCTTGGAAAATTTGGTCTGACCAGATAGTTCAATCAGAAAAATATTTATTTTAATAGTTATATCTTCAATTCGAGATTATCGGTTTGTATGGATACCTTCTTTGGTATATTTAAAAAAAATTGGGATGTTTATACATTATTATTAGTTTATTACACAAATTATTTACTTATATATCTATATATATTTTAAAAAATACAAATTAATAATAATAATAATAAAAGACAGTCTAACAAGCAATTGAATTGGTCGGAACGGATGAATGAGAAGTCAGACCCAAATCCAGGTCGACCTCCGAGTCGTTTTTAAGAACCCTGGTTGTGCTCATAGTCTTGGGCCTGGCCTCTACTTATTTCCCTGGGCTCGCTATTTTGCTTCTGGGTAAAGTTAACGCTAGCGCCATGTATTTCCATCATTTCATAATTTAGCTCATATGATTTAAAATTTGTAGTTCAATTCATGTGATTTATACACTTTTTTCGGACAAGTCCATGATACTTAACCACCCAACGGACTCGAAACGCTATCTTTTCTAAGCTAACGACGTATTACTGTACCATTCGAGTGTAATAAGGTAAATTACCAAAATAGCCCATAACTTTTTATAATTTTTAAGAAACTCCCTATTGAAATATAATTTGACACCACCCTCCCCTTCTTGTCCTTCCACCTAAATCTGGTCGTATAAGTTTAACTTTAACTAACAGGTTTTAAATTCGAGCTATTAAAAGATAATATTGTTCACGCTCAACATTTATTAAGAGGAAAAATTTATCATATTTCACATACACCGAACTCAAATCTTCATTCAGACACATCCAAGTAGTATTGTTCGTCCCACGTCATCCTTGAAGCAGAAGATATCAGGGAGTAGTAGTGGCAAACTTAAACGATAAACCTGATCCATGCAGCTTATGCTTAGCAATCTCATGGTAGCGTTGGACCATTGAAGGGGTCAAGAGGTTGACCCAGTCGTCAACCTCTCCTTTCCTGAAAAACAACTTGTTCTCTGTTCTATGTAGCGGGCCTTCGTTAACACCATGCTTGTTCACATCCATGTCTCTCAAGCTTTCGAAGCTGCACAGCCTCGTTATCTCCTCAACCTTACCATCTCTCTCTTCCTCGGACGAAGACATCTGGACGTTGCTTCACATCTTCGTACATTATAAACAGAACCTGTGAATAAGGGATTTTGTCTAATTAATTAACTAAGATGTAACTAGCCACGGACAAATGAGTACAGTATCAATTAATGATAAAGTTATTCTCTAGAGTTTAAGTTAAACATTGTTAAATGCATAGTGAGAATTTTATCACCTTCTATAAATCATATCCAATTTTAATTTAGATTAATTTACTCAATATACTAAATACCACATTCGGAAGGTCATAGGAGAATACGAAACCTGATTAGAACCTTAATACCAATCCGTTACACAACTCGGAACAATAGTAGCTGCAATTTTTTCGAAAATTAAATATATTTCACGGTTTAGCACCAAATCCATCTCAATGGTTCCGCTGTTCTAGAAACCTTAGGCTCTACACTCCACAGTTAGAACTTAGAACACTGCCCTAAAAATCAAAAACATAACCCATGACGACCACGGTGTAGATTCTGGAACCACCAATTGACGATTCCATTCCAACACTGGTCAGACCAACGTGTAACTGTGTAAAAATGCGAGTATAAAAAAAATGAGAGATGTAACCTTGTCAGGCTTTTCCCGGCTTGCCTTCCAATACCCTAGAACGTGGTCAAGAAATGGCCCATAAGCCTCAACTCCGTTCTAGGGTATTGGAAGGCAAGCCCGGAAAGGCCCGACGAGGTTATCTCTCTCATTGTTTTATAGTTAAATTTTTGGGTAAATTACATTTGGCCCCCTCGGGTTTGGGATATTTAACGCTCACACCCCTGCTTTTCTAAAATCGACTAAAAAACCCTTCCTGTTTGAAGAAATTGTGCGAATCAGCCCCTCATGCTGGAACCGGAGTATTTCTCCGACGAGGAGGCATAGAAAATGACTATTATACCCTTCTAATAAAAAAACTAATAAACAAATCAACAGAAAAAACTAATAAACAAAAAAAATAAAAAAACTATAAAAAAACCTAATAAACTAATTAACATCACCGAGATCTTCTCGTCACCGGGACCCAGATCTTCACCGAGACGGTCGACAAGGTGGACTTCTCGTCCTGGCCTTTCAGAGTCTTCGCCGATTAGAAAACGGTGGTGGCTGAGGCGGTTATCGTGGCCACCGGCACTGTGACGAAGAAGCCATGGCGAAGAAGCTCTGTTCCCGGGGTCGGAGAAGTTCTGGAACCAGTGGATATCTGCGTGCGCGATGTGCGATAGGCTGGTGCCTATCTTCCGGGGGAAGCTGCTGGCGGTTATTGGACGTGGGGACTCAGGCCATGGAGGAGGCAAATTTTCTGACCAAGTACGGGTCTAGGGTTTACATCATTCATCGTAGGGACACTTTTAGGGCTTCCAAGATTATGCAAAAGAGGGCTTTGGAGAACCCTAAGATTAAGGTGTTGTGGAATTCCGTGGTCGATGTTGGAGACTATATCAAATCAAGCCTTAGTTGCCCAGTCCTTATCTGCTTATCTGTTGCCTTTTGTATTTTGATATTCTCCCTTCCTGATTTTCAGGAGTTAGTTTAGGATTGCTTGAGTTAGTTTAGGATTGCTTCATCCCTTGTAAGCTATTAAAGCTACGTAAATTGTCAATGATATATGTGTGGTTCAATTATAATGATTTCTTCAGTCAATTTTGTCAACAAGATCGAAGCCCGACCTTCTCGTGTTTGATGTTGTTTAGTGTTTGTGAGTGATTGATTCTTTGCTTGTATTATGATAGAGGTGGCTGGAGTGTGGACTCGGAGGAGATGAAGGGAGGAAGAGAAGGAGGAGGAGGAGGAGAAAAGAGGAGGAGGAGGAGGAGGAAGAGGAAGAGGAAGAGAGAGGAGAAAGGAGGAGAGATAGTATTTTTATTTTTTTAATAGAAGGGTAAAATAGTCATTTTCATGCCTCCTCGCCGAAAAAATACTCCAGTTCCGGCGTGAGGGTCTGATTCGTACAATTTCTCCAAACAGGAAGGATTTTTTAACCGATTTTAGAAAAGTAGGGGTTCGAGCGTTAAATACCCCAAATCTGAGGGGGCCAGATGTAATTTACCCAAAAATTTAACTATAAAACAATGAGAGAGATAACCTCGTCGGGCCTTTCCGGGCTTGCCTTCCAATATCCTAGAACGTGATCAAGGAATGGCCCATAAGCCACCCCCTCTACAGAATTTGTAAAAGTTCTTCTCCAGAGAAGGACCGCCTTCTTCTTCATCATCACCTTTGCATTTAGAAAAATCCATGGCGGCTATGAAATGCTAAGACGAGGCAAACAAGTCAAGCAGGTTCCGAAACATGTACACAACACGACATGTGTTGTTGTTCTTGAAAGATTCGGGAAAGGTCTCGAAAGCACAATGCGTCCCGAGGATCCCTGGGGGTGAGCTCAGGGAAAGGGTTGGGTTGTGTAAATTTCCATCTCAATGAAAGGTACGAGCTCGTGGAGATTGGCCTTGGACAGACCCGCCGCCTCGTCCGGCGGATATCAGTGGCGGTTCAATAAGGCAAAGACCAGGGCTTTCAACCAGGTGGTGCCGGACTTTGGCTTCGTGGCGACGAAGATGTCCGTGTCTAGATCCTGGAAGTTGGTCTGGAAGGAAATTGCCCCTTGTAAAGCTGTTTCTGGGTACCAATAGCCACGGTGTTTCGCCATTTTCATGCCCAACCACTCGGGTCTTGGCAGGGAGGACTCTTGTAGCTGGTCACCCTCCCCTGTGGAGCCCTCCATTGATCTACTGTTTCTTTATGTTTGAGCTTTCGTACGTGGTCTTCTTCTAACAATGTTTTTTACATCCTCGAATTATCAGGCTGAAACTTTTTTAATAATAGATCGACACATGTTGTAAAAGGTTACAGTCACAACCTAAAATAATAATAAAAAATAATATTGTATTCATCTTCTCGACTCTAATACTTAGTTGGTAGAGCAATCTATAAAAGATATTGTTGCGGGGAAATGGATATTTTGGTACCCGAACAGATATGGAAAGAATAAATGTGGTGGTAGTTCTTGTAGCTAGCTAATTACGTTTCTACTTTCTAGCCTCCATGTTCCATTTGTCTTTTATAATTGACGTTAAAATATCAAATAAGCAAGTTAAAAGTATAAATTAATATCTTGAAATATTTTTAAATTTTGTAAAAATGTAAATTTCTATGAATTTTGGTAAAAAAAATTATTTTTTAAGAAATCATGATCGATATTTATCATTTAAATTTCGTGAAAAATATTAATTGTTATGATAATAGTATTATTAAATTTTTATTCTCAACTCACGGATCATTTTTTTAATCTAAAATACTCATTTTATAAAAATCACTTTTCGCGGTCAATGAAGGATTCTGATTGGCTTGTAGCCCTTTCCTCTCCCGTGCATAAAACTTGCATCTTATAAAGAAAGAAAATCAGAAAAATTGAATTCTCGGTATCCCGATCATCAAGAATTATGGGGCTAAGAAATTAAATAAGTATATGGGCAATTTTCCTCCAACCTAACACTCATTTGATAATATCTAACATTCAAAATGTATATAGTTTTCGAGTTATTTTTTTCAACCTAGCACTTAATATGTATATAGTATACGAATCATTTTCTTTTAACTTAACACTCAATATGTATATAATATAGGGGTCATTTTTCTCAACCTAACACTCAATATGTAGATAGTACACATGTCATTTTCCTCAACCTAATACTTAATATATATAGTATATGGGTCATTTTTCTCAACCTAACACTCAATATGTATATAGTATACAGATCATTTTTCTCAACCTAAAACTTAATACGTATATAGTATACGGGCCATTTTCCTCAACTTAACACTCAATATGTATATAGCATACCAGCCATTTTCCTCCAAACTAACACTTTATATTTATATAGTATATGATCAATTTTCCTCAACCTAACACTCAATATTTATATAGTATACGAACCATTTTTCTCAACCTAACACTAAATATATATTTAGTACACGGACCATTTTCTTCAATCTAACACTCAATATGTATATATTATACGAGCCATTTTGCTCCATCCTAACAATTTATATGTATATAGTATACAAACCATTTTTCTCAACCTCACACTCAATATGTATATCCTCCAACCTAATACTCAATATGTATACAATATACAGACCATTTTTTCAACCTAACAATCAATATGTATATACTGTACGAGCCATTTTTATCCAACCTAACTCAATATGTATATAGTATTTTTCTAACAATAAATTATTATATATCATATAACCCCCCTTTCCTCTTCCGTAAGTAAAACTTGCATCTTATAAAGAAAAACCAGAATGGATAGGATACAAATTACGTATTGATTGTTATTAACATTTTTTATGCGATAAAGACATATTTGGGTACATCACGAATTCATTTATTTTATGCGATACCGACATTTTTTTTATGCGATAATAATATCTTTATTTTTGTATATTTTTTATTTTTGCGTAAATTATATTTTTTTCATACGATGCCGATATTTTCTTTGCACATCTTTTTATATTTTTTATTTTTACGAGAATGGCATTTTCTTAATTCAATATTGACATGTGTAAAAAAAATTATTTTTCTTCGGTTTTTTGGATAATCCACATATGCCTAATCCTTCTACCCACCTATCCTACCCAATTTTAAGTCTCCCTTTCTTTCTCTCCAATCCTCATTATTTCTTTCAACTCCACTTTCCCTTCTTCCAGTTCTGGACAATGGATAGTCCAAGATAAGATATCTCATCTCATTTTTTCATCTCTAACTATTCCTTTTTATTTGTTTGATCTGATCATAATTCGAGAAGTTCAATTGCTCCCCATTTTGATCCCGACCCAACAATTTTTAAAACTATGGTCAAAAGAAGAGTGTATTAAAATAATTTTTACCTTTATATTAAAGGCACTAAATAGATTCTATTAAAAAAAATTATTTCCACTTAAATTATAAATTCAATATTTTCATTCACCACTTATCTCTACTGGAGTTTTCTTTCTTATTATTTATTTTTAGTTAAATATTGAATACATATTTTTTATTTTAGTACTTTGGAATACCTCTACCGTTTAGATTATGCATTCTTTCTATTAAACAGCTTCAAACACCCACGGGGCTACTAATATGGATATCCACAGGACCATTAATTTTAGCATTGCCACTGTAGCTTTGACTCGTATTCAGAAAACATAGATTAATTAAATATAATTTCTCAATAGTTATTCAACAGATGATGATTAATACTTAACAAATTAACTTTTTTAGAATATATATATATATATATATAACAAATTAACTGAACCGCCCACTACCTGTATTTTATGAACCACTGGAGTTGGTGTATCCTCTGGTATTGGTCCACTTAAAATGTCGGTCAAACGATTTGGTAGGAAATCTACTAATTAAAAAAAATTGTCAAAAAGGCATGTGTTCGAGGGTAAGAAAGAAGATGTCCCTCATTTCTTGGTGTTTCTTCGACTAGCAATAAACAGATCTCAAATTGCTTGTCACTCCAAGTATATATAAAACATGATCTAGTCCCCCATACGTTTATGATTTAAAAATAACCTTTTAAATTTTTTTGTTTATATCTCCCTTGTCCCCTACCAACTACTAAACCATCATCACCATCTACCCATCCCCTCCTCCTCCACTTAGCCTGTCCACTATGAAGAGGGTGTGTGCCCTCTCATCTCATGTGATGGTTTGCCATTGGACGAGCCGCTGTGCCATGTTGACACGAATGGTGCCACTACGTGTTAGCATGGAGCGGGGTACTAAGGATGATAGAAATATCCATACCCTGCAAGTCACACATTACTTTTATCCCACGAGTCGAAGATTTGTTGATTTTGACTATATTTAGGGTAGGATATTAGTATGAATATGAGCCCATATTTGAAAGCGTGGTCTAGGGTAAGGTCGGTAGGGTATGAATCTTATTAAAAAATTCTACCTTTACTCTTTTAACTAAATATAGATCCTACCCTAACTAAACTCTAACTAGATCTTGATGAGACTCTAATTATACTTATTATTATTTTTTAGAATATGCTCTATGAAATTGACTTTGTTAATTTTATTATTGATATATTAAATAATTCATAATAAATTTTTATATATTCATTATGATTTACTAAAATTTTAATTATAATTTTGTATTAATAATATATCTTGCATTTAATTTAAAGGTCAAACCCTATAAAACCTTATACACTTTATAGAGCCTGAGAGTAAGGATATGAGTCTAGTATTAAAAAAATTTAAGAGTACAAGATATGGTATGAATTTAACTTTTCAAACTAGGGTACCTTAGCCCCTGCCCTACCCATCACCATCTCTATGGGGTGTCACCCGCACACGTTGGCGCTCTCGCAAACGTGGTCCATCTTGATTGGGCCACGTAAGCGGACTTGGGCATAGTCATTTTAAAAAAAATTAATTTTTTTTAAAACAAAAAAATCTTTTTATCATTTTATACCATTCTGTATTTTTTTTAATTTTACTAATAATTTTGTAAAAAAAGTTTGTATTTGATTATTATGGTTTAATGTGTTCATAAAATTTGTGTGATTCAATAAAAAACTTCAGTTTCTCATGTAATATATTCTTAACTTAATATAATTTTTAGATTTTGTAAAATAATATTTTTTTTAATTCGAAATTAATTTTTACATTTTTAAATATATTCGAAACTATATTCGAATTTTATATAATTAACTGTATTAAAAAATAGAGTTAAAATAAAATTGACGTTGATAAGTGATGAGACATTGTAGCAATAATATGTTTAGGGTATAATAATAGATTGAAAACTGATTGTATCAACAAATCTTACGTGATGTACTATACAATAACAAGGAATTAACACGGTGGTGGGTAGTATAAGTGTATCACAGCTAAAGTTCTTCAACTTTTGTCAACATCATCCCAACGACTATCCAGAGTCTGTATCCCAAAAGGGGAAGGCGGCCTCGGAATCAGATCGATCAGACAGGTGAATCTGGCATTCCTGAGTCGCCTCACCTGGACTATCTTACATGGCTCAGCACAGTATATGGATTGCATCCGAGCCCGCTTGATTGATAGGACAGACATGACAACCCGGAGGTACGTTCGCTCTTCTATCTTGAGGGGAGTGAGGAACTGCTTACCAGATATTGTTAGGTCTTCACGTGTGCTAGTGGGAGAGGACTCGACAGCCAATTTCTGGTTAGATAATTGGCTGGGTTACATCATAGCTGAGAGGGTGGGACTCCCGGAGCATCTTTATTCGCTGTGCACCTTCACGGTTGCAGACTGTTGGCAGGATGGTCGTTGGGTTTTTCATAGACGATTTTGCGCAGCTTTTCCGAATATTATCCGCGATATCAGACACCATCAGTTAGGTCCCCCAGGCAGTGACAGGACTGTATGGGCCCATTCTAGAGATGGCCTTCTGACTTCTAGATCTGCCTATGAGCATCTCCGACCTAGTCACCTCCCGGTTTGTTGGGGATCTTGGATCTGGGACGCCACCATACCCCCTAGGCGATCTGCTTTCTTATGGCGTGCTATTCTCGGCGCACTTCCCACTACAGACGCCATGTTTCACAGAGGATTCATCGGTCCAAACATTTGCTGCATGTGTTTGGCCGCTGCCGAGTCTCTAGATCATCTGCTGATCAGATGTCCGATTGCTGCTGCCTTCTGGAGATACATCTTTGGTATTTTTGGGGTCTCGTGGAGGCCATTCTTGAGCCTCAACGAGTTGATCACAGAGGGGATGCAGCAGCGCTTCAGTCCACAGGTGGATCGACTATGGAGGGTAGCTATCGTTTCTGCCGGTTGGCTTTTGTGGACGGAGCGCAATGCGCGCATCTTCAGTGACCAGCGACGGAGCTTAGATACACTGATTTTTCTGCTCCGCAGGTTGGTCAGTGAGACGGTAATCTTTGACTCAGGGAGGTGCTTCTCGTCAGTGCGTGAGCAGTCACTACTACGAGACCTCCGTATTACACTGAGGTCATGTCGGGCTCCGCGTATTATCGAGGTCACTTGGCGCTGCCCCCCTCCGAACTGGCTCAAGTGCAATACGGATGGTAGTTCCTTGGGGGCCCCGGGACAGGGCCGATCGGCTGGAGTATTTCGCACTAGCAGAGGATTCGTCAGGGGTTGTTTCAGCAAGAGCATCTATAGCTGTTTCGCTTTCGAGACTGAACTCTTTGCGGCTATCCTAGCGGTGGAGGCAGCCCATGAGCGTGGATGGCACAGACTGTGGATCGAGACTGACTCTATGTATGTCCTCACCAGATTCCAGACCCCACAGGCGGCAGTCCCTTGGAGATGGCACTCCCGCTGGCTCCATATGACACAGATCCGAGCTCAGATGCTGATTCGCGTCACGCATATCTTCCGGGAGGGGAACTCTGTCGCGGATGCTCTGACACACCTCATAGAGGATGGCTGGTGGCCGAACCTTCCTTCCTCGCTCACAGGGTTGATAGGCCGCGACATGTCAGGCCAGCCCTACCACAGGTTTGTCCCTTGAGGACCTGATGTTTCTTCATCTGAGACCTGCTGTGGATGATGTGCCGGGCACTGAGCCTGGGCTATTAGGGATTCCGAGCGAATGGGTCATGCCGATTTTTCTGCATGATTTGTCTTTTGTAGTCTCTTCCCTCTTACCTCATCTGACTGCCAGGCTTGTTGGCTAGCTGGTGAGGCGCTATTTTGTACACCTCTCCCATGACTACCAGGCATGTTGGTTAGCTGGTGAGAGGTTTCTGCCCCACCTGACTACCAGGATTGTTGGTCAGCAGGTGTTTTGTGGGCTTTCTGTGTTTGTTTGTATAACGCTTTTTATTTTATTTGATGGCAGTTCTTGAAAAAAAAAAAAAAGCACATTAACTTGACCATCGTGATGGAACCCTACCCACCACAACCCTTCATTAATACCGAGTGGGTACTGGAAGCTAACAATTGTAAATTGGAACCTATGCTTTCGCTCGATGGTGTTGTAGATTTCGGTCTGAAAGATTGCTGAATGTTTATTTTTTCTGCGGCATCATTGGTCACTCCGACGGATTTTGCTGTTTAAAATGTATAAAAACAATGAGTAAAAGTTTGAGATTTTGATACTTTAGTGAATTTTTTGTTGTCCGACGACCTAATGTATCATGTAAATTCGAATTACCAAGTGGATAAATGACAAAACATTTCAAGCTCTTTTAACTTTTATAGAAAAAATTGACTTCTTATATTGTACTTTTACTTTGTTATCTATAATTTTAAAAGCAGAACTAAAATTTGACGCTTTACTAACATTAACAAACCCAAGCCAGTTGCCCGTTGGAGCGTCCCTGGATAATAGCGTCCCTGGATGAGTATATATCTCAGAGTCGCTCATCACTAGAAAATAAAGAAGAAAAATTACTCACAGCAGTCGAGGAAATTGGCATCTCGCGACAATGACAAAAAAGTGAATATATTATGTTTAAGCTATACAATTTTTTCTATGCCTGGTTTGGTAAATATTAAACTGTTGGAAATTAACAATAGTTATACTTTATGAAAATTTAATTAAGTTGTAAATTTGGAATCTAAATTTATATTCATAATTTTAATGTATTTTTTTAATTAATACATAATATTTATGGCTTAAAGATAAATTTTCCACTAGGTAGGGGACCATTTTAGAAGTAGTCCAAAGTGGAGACTTTCCATACCATATTGATTGTGTCAGTAAGAAATCATTAATTTATAAGGAAGAGTTTATTTGTTTGTTAGAAATCAAAGTGAATCACCGGAATGCCGAGTGACCTTTGGTCCAGCGGTACGAGGGTGGGGTAGGGTTTGGAAAGTTCAGAGTTCGATCCCTGACATTGTAATAGAATAGGTTTAGATTAAGATTAAAAAAAAATAATCACCGGAAAGGAAACCAAAACTTAGTACAAGGATGGTGCCATCTAAGCGCGCACGCCCATGCGCAGCAACTTACGAAATCTTCTGGGGTCTATAAACAATAGTTGTTTTTTCTAACGAAAATTTCGAGTGTTCATCAATTATTATTTATCTAAAAATAGTTCAATTCCTATCTCAACTAAAGAAATCACGTGGTAGTTAATTAATTGTATCCGAGCTAAATTAGTTATCAAATAATCCAACAACAAAGACTATCGTAGGAGAATGGGGCAACGTGGGTGATGCTCACACCAACCGACAAAACAAAATCGACGCCACCGGCCAACCGTACACTTTCGCGAATCTCGTTCCAGTGCTTATTTATTAATTGCTATAGTCTTTATAAGATCGTGATGGTTCATTTTATCAGTACTCAATCACACCAATGAAAAAAAGAATGTGCAAATGACTTCTTATATTGTGATTTTACTTTGTTATCTATAATTTCAAAAGTAGAACTAAAATTTGACGTAACAAACCCAAGCCAGCTGCCCGTTGGAGCGTCCCTGGATAGAGTATTTAAGTGACAGAGAGCCAACCCGTTGGATGGGTATATCTCAGAGCCGCTCATCACTAGAAAATAAAAGAGGAAAAGTTACTCTCACAGCAGTAGAGGAAATTGGCACCTCGCAACAATGAAAAAGAATATTAATTATTAAGATAAAAAATTAATATATTTTTTACATGTTTTAACACAGGATGTGATATTAATTTAGAGATTACCATTTTAAAATATATGTACTTTAACTATTATATAATTTCTTATCCACCCAATAATTGTTGGGAAGACAAAACAATTCAGTGCTCTTCTTCTTTATAAAATACGACATAAGAGTAAGTTTTTTGCTTGCGAGAGGAAAATGGCATCTCACAACATTAAGCCTCACGCAATATGCATCCCATTTCCAGCACAGGGCCACGTAAACCCTATGCTAAAGCTGGCCAAGCTCCTCCACTCCAATGCCGGCTTCCACATCACATTCGTCAACACGGAGTACAACCACCGTCGCCTCCTCGACTCCATGGGCCCAAACTCCCTCGACGGACTTCCAGGATTCGAATTCGAGACCATTCCAGACGGGCTTCCTTACTCCGACGTCAATGCAACTCAGGACATCGCTAAACTGTTCGAATCCATCCACAAGAATTGCTTGCGACCCTTTAGAGACCTCGTCCATAGGATTAATTCCTCCAGCCGGGCGGGTGTTCCTCCGGTGAGCTGCATCGTCTCGGATAGTGGTATGAACTTCACCCTCGAGGTGGCGGAGGAGCTTGGGATCCCAGAGGCGCTGTTCTGGACGATGAGCGCTTGTGGTGCTCTCGGATACGCTCACTTTCCCTACCTATTAGACAAGGGTCTTGTTCCACTTAAAGGTAAAATAAAAAATATATGAAACGTGGTATCTTCATTTTATAATGTTCCGTCCATTATGCATGAATAATTTTACTATAGTCGCATGTAGTGCTTTTCGTATATTCTAATCAAAGTCATATTTATGTCGTGATTGGAGTAAAATTTTACATGATCAATGTAATTAAATTTTTCAGACACTAGCTGTCTAACAAATGGATATTTGGAGACAAAAGTGGAAGGGATTCCAGGGATGGAAGGGATGAGGTTGAAGGACTTTCCAACCCTTGTCAGGACAACCGGCATAAACGACATATTCTTCAACTCCCTCTTGCGAAAAGTAAGCGAGACTCAACGGGCCGAAGCAGTTATTATAAACACATTCGACGCCTTGGAAGAAGGCGTCCTAGACTCCCTCTCCAAGCTCTTTCCTCCCATATTCACCATCGGGCCCCTCCACCTTATGGCCAGCCGGCTCCCGGCTAGCGGCGAGCTGAAGGGCCTCGGCTGTAGTCTATGGAGACAGCAGGAAGATTGCCTCGACTGGCTCGACAAGAAAGAACCCAACTCGGTCGTGTACGTGAATTTCGGAAGCATAATAGTAATGTCAAGCCGCGATCTGGAGGAGTTGGCTTGGGGCCTGGCCAATAGCAAGAAGCATTTCTTATGGATCATTAGGCCGGATTTGGTGGCCGGAGAGTCCCACTCCTCGATGTTGCCGGAGGAATTCTTCACGTCGACGAAGGATAGAGGAATGGTGGCGAGCTGGTGCCCTCAGGAGCAGGTCCTGAACCATGAGGCGGTTAGTGTGTTCCTAAGCCACATGGGGTGGAACTCCACGATCGAGAGTGTGGCCGGTGGGGTGCCTGTTGCTTGCTGGCCTTTCATGTCTGAGCAGCAGACCAACTGCTGGTTTGCCTGCAATAAGTGGGGCGTTGGGATGGAGATTGATAACGACGTGAAGAGGGAGGAGGTGGAGAAGCTGGTCGTGGAGATGGTGGAAGGGGAGAAGGGGAAGGAAATGAGGAAGAAGGCCAGGGAGTGGAAGGCCAAGGCCGAGGAGGCTACTTGTCCCGGTGGCTCTTCTTGCAACAACTTCGATGTGCTTGTGAAGTTGCTTCAAGGACGCAATTAGTGGATATACGTTAGCATTTGGTTCTTTTCATTTCAGAATAAGTAGAAGAAAGTTATCACGCATACTCTTCCATGGACATTTCTTCCAATAATATCTATTATTATTTATTATTTTAGTTTGTGGAGTAGAAAGTGATTAGTGGACTCGATAAATTCTATGAGGTATAAATAATTTTAGAGCAAACCTAGTACTCTAATTTTTGTTGTTGAGTCACAAATAATCTACCAAATGATTAACTTTTTTGCAAAAAGATGGGATAGTCCTAATCCACAAAGCCAAAAAGGGATCGCGTCAAATGGGAAATCGACAGAAAATGTCAAGGGTGCTCGGAGATCAGAACAAGGAGAGATTTATCATGTTTGATGATACTTAAACTATTTCAATAGAAGCTTTCGAATTCGTTTTCTTGAGACATGATTAAAAATAATTGTCTTTAAAGTGTTATTTGCCCCGAATGTTAGTTGTCAACAGATTTCAACAAGTATCCTCCTATGATTAATTAAGAATTCTAAATATTTTAAGTGACAATCAATAGAATATCACTTCTAAAACTAAACGACAACGTCTTATGGTAAAAAGTATGAAAGAAAAATGATATAAGAATATTTTGAATAGCAAAGAGAACTTTCTATTGTATTCAATGGACATATTTAACATGTCACAAAAAGTCATAAACAAATGTTTAACTCCAAAGATTATTTTTGTTCAAAAGGTTATTCATCTTTTCACATTTATTTCTTCTCATACTCTTAGATTAATTGTTAACTATTTGTATCGTTCAAATTTTAAGCCAAACAATGTACCATTTGGTCTTGCGAAACCAAATGACACTAACTCAAGGTTGACAATCTAAGCAGTCAGCTACTGATTGGAAATCCATTGGTGTTGCTACAGCTTGGTTTTCAAAATCAAAATGACACTAACAATCCACCACTTGTTATCAATTTAACCTACTAATATCATAGTTTTATGCATTTAAAATATGTCTTTCGACTTTAATATTTTATTAGTAAAATATTTCAAAATTTGAACGAAATTGATAATAACTAGATGCCTAAATCTTGATCTCTTGTGTCTAAATTCAAAAATTATTTTACACTTAAACTATTAACACAATGTTTAGTTTCCATAGAATTTCAGCACCATTAATGATCTTGTGTTCTTCCTAGTTTCATAAATAATAAAGTTCAATCTCCGAATTCTGTTACAAGCGGCACTAGTCCCAGTGATCATATAGGTAGAATTGTCATTTTATGTCTTGGTGTCTTAAAGAATATTAATAATACTTCAAACTGTTACACCAAACAAGTACTTTGGTTAGTACGTTTTTTCAACCACGCATTAAATATATTAGACAGTGTGTTTGTATCCCATGTCTTGGTAGACCAATCTTGGCTGCACTGATCTGCAAGAATTAAGCTCGAACAAGATTGAACCACAACTACCGTCCTGACCATTAGTTTCTTCTGCTCACATTAGAGGAAATTTGTTGATTTAACGAAAAATCTCTTGTCCATTCAACAAAAAATCTCTTGCACCAAATTTCTTTTCTTTAATCACTACACCAACTTGTTGCCGAGCAAATTTTTTTTTCTTTCTAAAACAATAAATTTTAGCCGATGAACAATCGTTATTGCGTTGTTGCCAAATGATGTGGAACATGGTATTTTATTTGAAGTAATGGAACATGGCATTTTATGATCTGAAACTTGTACAAATTTACCTTTGGGGAAACGTAACAATCGGAAAAGTAACCCTAAACATGCCCATCTTGAAAAAAATATGAGCGCTGCCATCACCAACTTCACCTACCTTGGCTGTCCTTCCTTTTTGTTCTCTAGCCATCAAATGTGTACGTGAACACAAAAGAACCCGACTCGGTCGTGTACGTGAACTTCGGAAGCGTAGCGGTGATGACAAGAATCCAACTCGAGGAGTTCGCTTGGGGCTTGAGCAATAGCAAGCAGCACTTCTTATGGATCATCAGGCCGGATTTGGTGGCGGGAGAGTCCCACTCCTCCATGTTTCTCAAGGAGTTCGTTACGGAAACGAAGGATAGAGGAATGGTGGCGAGCTGGTGCCCTCAGGAGCAGGTCCTGAACCATCGGGCAGTAGGTGGGTTCCTAAGCCACATGGGGTGGAACTCCACGGTCGAGAGTCTAGCTAGTGGAGTGTCTGTTGCTTGCTGGCCTTCGTTCGGCGAGCAGAAGACCGTGTGCTGGTTCGCATGCAACAAATGGGGCGTCGGGGTGGAGATCGACGCAGATGTGAAGAGGGAGGAGGTGGAGAAGCTGGTGGTTGGAGATGGTGGATGGGGAGAAAGGGAAGGGAAGGAACAAGGCCATGGAGTGGAAGGCCAAGGCCGAGGAGGCTACTACTTGTAACAACTTTGATGGGCTTGTCAAGTTGCTCCAAGGAAGCAGCATTTAGTGGAATAAGTTTGCATTTGGTCTTTTCATTTTCGAAATAAGTAGAAGAAAGTCATCACGTCGTATTTTTATTGGATGATTTTTCTAATAACATCTTGTATTTATTTATTACTTCGATCGACGATGAATGATTAGTTAAACTAGTTTTGTTAAATATTTGTTGCCGAATGAAGGGGAACATGTTCACCTAAAAAAATGAAGGGGAACATGGTATTTTATTTGAAGTAATGGATTGTGTTTTCTTATGATCCGAAACTTGTACAAGTTTTTTTTTTGGTTAAGTTTTTTTTTTGGTATATTTTGGTATATTTGATTTAATTATTTGTTCTATTATATTCAATAATTTAGTTTGTTTGATAAAAAATATCTAACAAATTACAAAAGAATATTATCAAATTAATTATTTAACATAATATAACCTCGAATATAACCAAAAAAACCATCAAACATAATTAGGTAATTATTTGATGTAACCGAGCAACCCATGAAATATAACTAGTCAAATATTTTGATATAAGTGAGTAAATTATTGAATATGACTAACAAATCATTGAATATGACTAGGTAAACCATTGAGAAGATCGACGATCTATTCATTGACAAGGCCATCATCAGATTCATTCAATAATTTGGTTTGTTTGATTCAATAGATTTGTCGGACTGATACGATGGTTTAGTAGGATTGCTTCAATAGATTGATCTGTCTGGGTAAAACATTAAATATAACTCATAAACTATTGAATATAACTGAAAAAAATATCAAATAATCTGGACAAACTATCGATAAAATTAATGAAGTTTGGATGTCGGAGTTTGGACGTCAGTACAACTATGAAGATGCCGAGGTGAGTAGAATTGTAGAGCGATGTCATCGTGGATCAATGGAGGAGAAACTCCGTTGCGTTATAGTTGTCAAAATTGTCCTTGCCGGAGAGATTCTTTGAGATGCGACAGTTCTCCAAACTCTTCTTCATGTTCTTTCTTTCTTCTTCTTTCTCCTTCCTCGTACTCCTCTCTATCTACTCCTTTTTTTAGTTTAGCATATTATACTAAGTAATAGAGCATCAAAATAAGACCAATATTTTTTGTGAGAAATTTTGACTAGAGTTAACTTATCTTAACCAATGTCACGTCATAGTTATCCAATTAACACATCATAGTTATCCAATTAGTGATTTCTTTTAGAGAAACTAAAATCTGTTACCCTATGGCCCAATAGGTGTAGTCGACATTTTTTAGAAGGAAGTTTATAATTTTTGTCGAAGGTAAAAATTTTAACACCATGACATTACGAGGATTTGAATCATGAATTTCTTACATATTTATATTACATTGTGACATTAGATTACAAGCTATTTTAATTTATACAAAATGATTATTATCGTATAGGTAATTTTACAAGAGGAATTTTTTGCATGCAACATACAAACATGTTTATGGGACTATTTGGTACGGCTGATGAAATTTAGCTATTAGTTGTTGGCTGTCCGCTGATCAGCTGTTGGCTGATAGTACGCAGCTTATAGTTGATATCCGAATTTTGCAAAAGTGTTTGGTAAATTAACATTGGTTGTTGCTGTTGAGTTGTAAAATTACTTATAAGAGTAATTGACATAAACATCATTCTCTAATATTTAACATAATACATATTATTTAGGGAAAATTAGGCTAAAGTCATACTTTGGTGATTCAACTTTTTTAGTCATTGCTGTTCTAAAACTACTCTTTTAGTCCTTACTATTCAAAATAACCAAGTTTTTTAGACCCTAAAAGTCAACATAATTTTTTTAATTTCTAGTATACCCTTCGTTTCAAAAACCAACCCAAACCCAAACTCAAATAAACCAAAAATTAAATCAAACCAAACCGAAACTCAAATAACCAAAAACCAGAAACCAAATCAAAACCCAAGCCACCTTCTTCAACGTATCTTCTTCTTCTCTTCTTCTTCCTACAGAAAATAAAGAACAACTGAATCCTCTGCCCAATATATCATACTAAGTCCTGATCCCTCTGCTTCATCTTAGTTGCAATTTTCGTTAACCATGAAAAGTTTTATGACAAAGCTAGCAACCAAACTATAGCAAGAACCAACAGTGACAAGCTAGAGAGAGCTTTACCAAACCAAGACAAGAACACTATATCTCCTTAGAGCAACTTAGTAAAGTCCCAGAAACCAAAAAAAAAGATGATAAAAAACAGAGAGGAGAAACCTTGAGTCAAGTCTAGTCAAACATTTTAAGAAAAATATCAAGTTTAGTCAACCAACTCTTCTTTTCTTCTCATCGATCAATTAGAGAATACAGGTGAAAAAACACCAACCTGTATGAGCCTTTAGGTGTAATACACCTCACAACCAAAATGAGGAAATGACCAGTGAACCCAAAAATTGTGGGAATCCAGACTTGTAAGTCAAAAGACACGCAATTCTGCAACTCTGAGCACAGCACAACAGTGGGACACCACTATTTCTTGTCTAAAACAAAACCCAGAATTCAAAATCTAAACAACAACGCCAATATCACCAGCCCTCCAATGGCTATCCCCACCATGACCCCTGTCGATATCCTCGATGACGACGTGGGAGAACTTGGCGTGGGGAGGCAGTGGAGGAAACACCGTTGTTGTGGCATTGGCATGGGGAGGCGGGAATGGGGGTGGTGGCATTGGCGTGGGGAGGCAGTGGAGGCGACACCGTTGTTGATGGCAGCAGCACCGAGACAAGTCGTAGAAGGAAGAAGGTGGCTTGGGTTTTGGCCGATTTCGAACTCGACGGTGATGAGTGGCACCAGGACGATCTCGATCGCGTTGAAGAAGGTGGCTTGGGTTTTGATTTGGTTTTTGGTTTATTTGAGTTTCGGTTTGGTTTGATTTAGTTTTGAGTTTAATTGAGTTTGGGTTTGGGTTAGTTTTTGAAACGAAGGGTATAATAGGAATTTAAAAAATTATGTTGACTTTTAGGGACTAAAAAACTCGGTTATTTTGCATAGTAAGGATTGAAAGAGTAGTTTTAGAACAGCAAGGACCAAAACGGTTGAATCATTATAGTACAAGGACTTTAGCCTAATTTTCCCTATTATTTATCTTTAGACTTTCGCCAATTAAAAAAGTGTCTCTCTTAATTTAATATTTAATATAGTACATATTATTTATCTTTATGTTTTCGCCAATTAAAAAAGTGTCTCTCTAATTTAATATAGTAATATTTAGTATTTATTTTTATGTTTTTGCAAATAAAAAAGTGTTCTTCTTAATTTAATATTTAATATAGTAATATTGAGTATCATCTCTATGTTTTTGCCAATTAAAAAAAAGTATCTCTCTTAATTTATATTTATTTGTGAGTTATCTGAATGGAGGGTATCTTAGTAATTTAATATTATAACAGCTATCAGTTAAATGTAACAACTACAAATTTTAGGTGTTGGAAAAATTGGCTTTATGGGTTTCAAGAGCTTTAACAACTATTTTTTTAATTCACCAAACACTAAAAAAATCAACTGTTAGATTTCTATCAGCCAACCACTGATCTCTAATAGTTAAACCAAACACATATTATTATCTCTTGTTAAATTTATGTAGGTGGTTATGTGGTGTAATTATGTTAGTGGAGTCATATTAAATTTTAGTTAACTAGTTAAATCAATATTTTGAATTAAAATAATTAAGATTATACTAATATTAAATATGTATTAAAATTCCTTATTTATTTCATTGGTAAGTTCAAATTCGAAATTCAAATTAGTTATCTAATAAACCACTTCCTAAAAAAATCTATTAATCCACTCAAATTTGTATAAGCCGAACTATTATCAAGTGTATTGGATCACATCCATGGTTTTAAAAAATGACCCGGAGGTCGAACTGGATTTTGGTCCGACCTCTGGCTTGGTCAGCTCGGCCAGCCCATAGCCGGTTGGACCGGTATTTAT
>SOPF01028512.1:33937-53212 GCA_012979155.1 Hypericum perforatum
TATATATATATATATATATATATATATATATATATATATATTATATGTAAAAAAATTGTGTTGGGTTCAAACTAAAAGTCTAAAACGCTACTGTTGGACCTGGCGATGGATGGAAAATTGCCTCGAAAATTCCAATCCCCAGAACTATCTTCTTCTTCTCCAGAACCATCCTCTCGATCTCTTTGTCGTCTGGGAGCGGGACATGGACAACAAACTCCCTATCCTTGAGCTCCCTCTCCTGCATTCTCTCCTCCTCCACCACGTCCTCTTTCCCCTCAAACAGCACCTCACTCGCCACATTCTCGATGCTCACCACCTCCATCGCCCCATTCCGCGCCTCCTTGTTGATCTCCTTCAGCCTATTCCACTCCTCAACTACCTCGGCTTCTCAAACAGTTCCCTGACTCCGGGAAGCTTCTTCGCTGCCCCGAAGTACCTATTTCCCGGCCCCCTCTCTCGCTAGGGTTCGGAACATCAATAATGTTCCCCTCTAGGTCGGTCATCTTCGGGGAGTGCCTCACGTAGTGCGGGCTGTCGAGCTCGATGATGCGACGCTCCCAATGGGACTTCTCACAGATGAGCTTGTTGATCTCGTCGTTGAGGTCGCGGAGGAGGTGCTTCCCGAGCTCTTCGTCGGGGGTTGAGGTCGTTTTTCACTTTAAAGCCTTTTTCTTTTTTTTTACTCGAAATAAAAAAATGGGTGAGCTGGTATTTGGCCGGTCCGTTTTTGGTCAAATCTGGATGGTTCAACCATTTTTCGGCCAACCCACCCGAAGAGCATTTTCTAAGGAAAAACCGGGATGTTGTTATGAATGATTGGCGGTCCGACCGGCCCGCTCGCCAGTCGGACCACGTTTTTTAAAACCCTGATCACATCAAATAACTCCTGAGTCTGAAATGAATGTGTCTTAAAACTTGTCACATCAAGGAATCCATAGTTAGAAGGACACTAGAGACATCTTGCAACTAGTAGGTAACTCCTCGTGCGAGTAAATCCATGCTTGCAATTTTCCAACGCCGCATGCAATCGGTGTCTATTTCAAACAAATGGACGGTCAATATATACGGGAATACGTCCTTTCAATTCCCAAAAAAAAGAAGGGCGAAAAAATAAAAGGAAGGATCAAATTCCGGACAGCTATTTGATCCGGATATAACTTTTTGAGGTTTGTTTTCAATAAAGTAAACTAAACATATTTTGTTTAAGCTATACAATTTTTTTCACTGCCTGGTTTAGTAAGTATTAAACTGTTGGAAATTAACAATAGTTCTACTTTATGAAAATTCAATTAAGTTGTAAATTTGGAATCTAAATTTTATATGCATAATGTTAATGGATTTTATTTTTTCAGATAATACATAAAATTTATGGCTTAAAGATAAATTTTCCACTAGGTAGGAGACCATTTTGGAAGTAGTCCAAAGTGGAGACTTTCCATAATCCATACCATATTTATTGTGTCAGTAAGGAATCATTATTTTATAAGAAAGAGTTTCTTGTTAGTTAGAAATCAAAGTGAATCACCGGAAAGGCAACCCAAACTTGGTTCAAGGATATTGGCTCCCTCTTGATTAATATATTGGCTCGTTCATTCAAAAAGAAAACTTGGTTCAAGAATGATGCCATTCAAGCGCGCACACCCATGCGCAGCTGGCACTTACGAAATCTTCTGGGGTCTATAAACAATAGTTGTTCCTTTTTTTTACCGAAAATTTCGAGTGTTCATCAATTACATTTTATCAAAAAATAGTTCAACTCATATCCCAGCTAAAGAAATCACGTGCTAGTTAATTAATTGTATCCTAGCTAAATTAGTTATCAAACAATTCAATGAAAAAGACTTTAGTGGGGCAGCTGGTGGTTAACTAACGGAAAGTAGGAGATTTTTTGGTAAATTTTAAGTTTAATTATTTGAATTTAAATTTTTGGCACTTTGGACAATTTTGGACTATGTTCTCCTCTCAAATAAAGTTTCTCAATTTAGGTGAAATTTAAATCTGGGAACTCTTAGAAAAGAGGTAGGATCAACAAGCGTTGGTATCGGAAAGTAGGAGAATGGGGCAACCTCGGTAATGCTCACTCCAACTGACAAAACAAAATCGTCGCTACTGGCCACCCGTACACTTTCGCGAATCTCGTTCCGGTGTTTATTTATTAATTGCTATAGTATTTATAAGATCGTGATGGTTCATTTCATCAATACTCAATCACACCAATGAAAGAACGAATGTGTAAAAATTTGAGATTTTGATACTTTAGTGAATTTCTTGTTGTCCGATGACCCAATGTATCACGTAAATTCGAATTACCAAGCAGATAAATGACAAAAAAATTCAAGCTTCTTTAAATTTTGTAAAAAAATTGACATCTTATATTGTGATTTTACTTTGTTATATATAATTATAAAAGTAGAACTAAAATTTGACGCTTTACTAACATTGAAAACCCAAGCCCGTTGGAGCGCCCCTAGATAGAGTATTTAAGTAACAGGGAGGCAATCGGGGATGGATGGCCATCCCCAGGCGGGCATTCCAACATCAAATTGTTTTCGCCCATCCTTGGACCACCGCTGCACTTGGTCTTATAAAATAAGGCATAAGAGTAAGTTTTATGCATGGGAGAGGAAAATGGCATCTCACAACATTAAGCCTCACGCAATATGCATCCCATTTCCAGCACAGGGCCACGTTAATCCTATGCTAAAGCTGGCCAAGCTCCTCCACTCCAATGCCGGCTTCCACATCACATTCGTCAACACGGAGTACAACCACCGTCGCCTCCTCGACTCCATGGGCCCAAACTCCCTCGACGGACTTCCAGGGTTCGGATTCGAGACCATTCCAGACGGGCTCCCTTACTCCGATGCCAATGCAACTCAGGACGCCTCTCAACTGTTCGAGGCCATACCTAAGAATTGCTTGGGACCCTTTAGAGACCTCGTCCATAGGATTAATTCCTCCATTGTTGTTCCTCCGGTGAGCTGCATCGTCTCCGATAGCGTTATGAACTTCACCCTCGATGTGGCGGAGGAGCTTGGGATCCCTGAGGTGTTGTTTTGGACGATGAGCGCTTGTGGTTCTCTCGGATACGCCCACTTCCCCTACCTTTTAGACAAGGGTCTTGTTCCACTCAAAGGTAAAAATCAATATCGGCATTATCATGTTAGAGTAGCCAAAGGCAAAAAAAAATTTAACGGACAAGTACAATGTGCTTTACAATACGAATTACAATTGTAATGTACTTAGAATTTTTGGACAAATCCTAACATGTTCGTTGTTTTCAGACGCAAGCTGTCTAACAAACGGATACTTGGAGACACAAGTTGAGGGGATTCCAGGGATGGAAGGGATGAGGCTGAAGAATTTCTCAAGCTTCATCAGGACGACAGACATAAACGACGTGATCCTCAACTTCTTATTGACGAAAGTAAAGCAGACTCAAAGGGCCGCCGCGGTTATTTTAAACACATTCGAGGCCTTGGACCAAGAAGTCCTTAGCTCCCTCTCCAAGCTATTTCCTCCCATATTCACCATCGGGCCCCTCCACCTTATGGTCGATCGGCTCCCGGCCACTGACGAGCTGAAAGGCATAGGCTGTAGTCTGTGGAGGGAGCAGAAGGATTGCCTCGACTGGCTCAACACAAAAGAACCCGACTCGGTCGTGTACGTGAACTTCGGAAGCGTAGCGGTGATGACAAGAATCCAACTCGAGGAGTTCGCTTGGGGCTTGAGCAATAGCAAGCAGCACTTCTTATGGATCATTAGGCCGGATTTGGTGGCGGGAGAGTCCCACTCCTCCATGTTTCTCAAGGAGTTCGTTACGGAAACGAAGGATAGAGGAATGGTGGCGAGCTGGTGCCCTCAGGAGCAGGTCCTGAACCATCGGGCAGTAGGTGGGTTCCTAAGCCACATGGGGTGGAACTCCACGGTCGAGAGTCTAGCTAGTGGAGTGCCTGTTGCTTGCTGGCCTTCGTTTGGCGAGCAGAAGACCGTGTGCTGGTTCGCCTGCAACAAATGGGGCGTCGGGGTGGAGATCGACGAAGATGTGAAGAGGGAGGAGGTGGAGAAGCTGGTGGTGGAGATGGTGGAAGGAGAGAAGGGGAAGAGAATGAGGAACAAGGCCAAGGAGTGGAAGGCCAAGGCCGAGGAGGCTATTACTTGTCCCGGTGGCTCTTCTTGCAACAACTTTCATGGGCTTGTCAAGTTGCTACAAGGAAGCAGCATTTAGCGTAATAAGCTTGCATTTAATTCTTTTCATTTTCAGAATAAGCAGAAGAAAGACATCATCATGCCTACGATTCTTCTCATAATAATTTTTTTTGTTACTTAGACCGACTATGCATATTTAATTAAGCTAGTTTTTGTTAATGATCTGCGTTGTTAATTGCCAAATGAAGGAGAACATGGTATTTTATTTGAAGTAATGGATTATGTTATTTTATGATTCGAAACTTGTACAAGTTTACCTTTGAGAAAAAGTAGTAATCGGAAAGGTAACCTTGAACATGCCCATCTTGAAGAAAATATGAGTGAAGCCATCACCAACTTCACTTACCTTGCCTGTCCTTCTTTTGTGTTATCCGGCTATCAAAACACGTATCATGCCAAAAGTACGCGTCTCAACAACACAACACATAAATATGAATCGACATAAATACAATTCATTTTTTAATATGTACTCATTATGGATTTTCAAAATTTATTCTAGCATGTATAATTTGATATAAAATTGTATCTTTGAAGAAACTCCTAATAGAAAAGGGAAATCACCCCGAAACGCAAGACGGAAAAAAAAAAGGAAAAAAAAAGAGAGAGGGGAAATCGTGAGAGTGAATAGGAGAAAATAAAGTGGGCTGTAACTGATTATTTGGGTAGTAATATTAGCGAGTAAAATATATACTAATGTTGTCTATTTATCTTGGTAATAAAGTGTTTACCGTAGTAAATCATTTCTACTACAGTAAAAATGAAAATTTAATTTTAGTAACTTTTGATTTCATGGTTTTTTTCATTTAATATAATGTGATTTAGTCTTTTTTCGATGATTGCTGTTTCATATATTATTATATTTGGTGAGAAATTTTAATCAGAGTTAATTTATCTTAACCAGTGTCACGTCATAGTTATCTCTCCTCATCGCACTAGTGGAAACCAATTAACGCCCACTCGATGCGCGGTGTTTTCGCGTGTCAGCGAGGTGCCCTTCGTTTCTCACTCAGCGTGGCTCCCTGGGCAACGCTAGTTAGCTCTAGTCAGCTTTTTTCTTTTTTAAAAAAAATTGAAAAAATTGGGAAAATTTTCTAAATTTTTTTGTTACCATTTCCAACTTTTCTATCCAATTAAAATTTTTAAAATTTTTTTTGGTGATTTATACAATTTTTTGAATCCAAAAAACAAGACTCTTCGGATAAAAACAATGTGTGTGGTCCAAATTTGTTTAAAATAATTTGTGGTCCAAATTTATTTGAAAAATCTATAAATAGATACAACCTACTTCATTATTTTTCACACTAACACTTCTCCTCTTATCTTTCTAATTAGTTTGGGAATATCTAATTAGCATTCTAATTAGATATGGATCCTAATGAAGAAAATGAGAATTATGATTGGACCGATCTTAGGCAGTTTAGTCAAAATAATAAATTTTTAGCTTCTAACTCTAATATTTACTCCCAGCTTAGCCAAAACCTAAGCCAAATTCCTGAGTCAAACCAAGATATGTCGAACACCCACTAAACCGATCCTCCACCCCAACCAAGCAATAGGCCAAACTGACTAACCAATAGTAGGGTTGAGCATGAACCCAAAAAAGCCCGATAACCTGATAACCCGATCACACCGAAGCACCGCAAACAATCAACCCGATCATCCAAATGGTGTTATGGGTTGGATTTTGCATTAAATACATGTATTCAGTGTTGGTTTTTACCCAACCTGCAATACCGAAAAAACCTAACTTCCATGTTCATCTATCTCCCTTCTCCCACCGGTAAGCGGCCACCGGTACTCCCACTAGTACTTATCCACCTTTCTTCCATCATCTTACATCACCAAGTCGAGGGAGTGCTAGACTGATCCTGAGCTTGATCAGTACTTAGAAGTCCTCAAGCTATAATTATTTCCCCCTTTCTTGTTTAATTAGAGTTTCGACTTCCTCCCTCTCTAGATTTATATTATTTCTCTAGATTTTGATGGACGGATTTTGTTTTTGATAAATTCTCCTTCCTATGTCGTCGTTATTTATGCTTAAATTTGCAATTCCAGTAACTATTTTATTTTTGTTGGTGTTTGCCAAACCGACACTAAACTAGCAACATCGACTCTCGACCCACTGTCGGTGTTGCCCAACATAGTCACACTGTCGGTAAAATTTTGGGCATTTCATGTCCTTTGGTCTCGGGCTAAGGGGCCTAAACCCATGAGCCCGACAATTCCTCACCCCTAACCAATAGGCCACATCCACCAAACTACCCTCAACCTCGGCCAATTTATCCAAAAATCTTGGGAAATTTTCTCCAAATGCCACCAATACCCACCTGGGTACTTTACTGGACTTTTCCAAAATCTGCCAAATTACCGACCAAACAATCCTGAAAGTCACATCAAGCAATGACAACTTCCCTGAAGAGCTTGATTCATAGCAAATTGAGCGGGAAAAAGTGAAGAAAATCACTAAAGATGTCATGGACATCTTGAAAATGAATGAGGATAAAAGAACTCAATGAATGAGGGAGTATAAAGAAGCCAAGATGATAAGCGCTAAGGCCAAGATCCACCAAGCAAATATTGCCCTTCTCCAGACGTTGATTGCTCGAGGAAAAGACTTATCCCCAGATGAGGAAGCGATTAAATTTTTTTTTATTTTCGCAGTTGTATAAAGATTAGGCAATTTCAGTTTTTAAAATTATGTAATTTTTTCCAAGTTCGAATATAATAAAATTCCTATTTCGCAAAATTTGGCACTTCAAAATTAAAATTAGCCTTTTCGAAGTTACGCGAAAAAATACTCGAGTTTGATACAGTTAACTGATTTAAAAAAAACAAAGCTGACAAAAAAGCTGACGTGATGCCCAGGGCATGGCAGTGTAGCGAAAGCACCACTGTGAGCTGAAAACTGAGAGAAGGGACGGGATTGACGTGCCAAAGCGTGGCACTATAGCAGGAGCACCAATGCGAATGGTCTTAGATGTATCTTTCAGAGAAAATCAAGTCTCTTACCCTCTAACCTAATAGTTATAGTGGACTTTTTTAAAGAAGAAGTTTCTATTTTTTTAAGGTAAAAAATTTAACAACCTTGTCAAAATTTGACCCATAAATTACTCAGATATTTATGACGCATAATGACATTGTACTACAAATTGTTTGGCATAAATTTTAAATTTATACAAGAGAATTTCTATCGTGTAAGTGATTATACAACAGGAAGTTCTTCTGCAACATAAAAATATGTTTATATCTCTTCTTTAATTTATGTAGGTGATTATGTGGTGCAATTATTTTAGTGGAGTCATATTAAGTTTTAGTCAACTAGTGATGATGTTATATGAACTGTATTTTAATTGAAATAATGGACTATGTTATTATATTATCCAAAACTTGTACAAGTTTATCTTTGGGAAAAATAAGCAATCGAAAAAGGTAACCCTAAGACCATCCGTATTGGTGTCCCTGCTATAGTGCGCGCCCTGGACGTCACGTCATCCGTGCCCATGCTCTCAGTTTTCAGCCCACAGTGGTGCCCCTGCTACAGTGCCACGCCCTAGGCGCCACGTCAGTTTTTTTCCCAGCTCAGCTTTTTTAAAATTCAGCTAATTGTATCAAACTCGAGTATTTTTTCGTGTTTATTTCGAAGTGCGAAAATTTACGAAATAGAAATTTTATAAAATTCGAAATATATTACATATGTTTTTCAATTAAATATAATATGTTGTTTAAATATATAAGTGCATAAAACTTTAAGGTTAGGGTTAGGGTTAGAGTTAGGGTTATGGTTAGGGTAAGGGTTAGAGTTTATAATTTACATAAAATTATACTACATCGTATAATTTATATTAAATTATATTAAAATACAAACTTTATATCAAATTACATAACAAAGGTTTAGGGTTATCAAGGGTTTAAGGGTTAGGTTTTAAAGGGTTTAGGTTTTAAGGGTTAGGTTTTAAATGGTTTAGGTTTAAGGGTTAGGTTATCAAATAACATATAAATTACATAAAAATACATAATTTATATAAAATTACCAAAAAGCAATAAAAAATATTTAATTGCACAAAAAAGTCAAAAAAAGTAAAAGGAATTTTTAGAAATTTTTTCTTAATTTTTCCAATTTTTTTTAATTTTTTTCGATTTTAAAAAAAATAATAAAAAATAATATTATATTACCCCGGGCGACGTGACCCAATCAGAAGAGGCCACGTCGCCCGGGGCGAGGCGCCTCTGTCGGGGCGAAGCGCACCCCGACTGACACCAGGGGCGCCGCGAGGTTTTTCTCGCGCCCATCTTGAAGAAAATACAAGTGCAGCCATCACCAACTTCACCCGCGCGAGACCACCCCGCTGCGGGTGGTCTAAACATGCCCATCTTGAAGAAAATACAAGTGCAGCCATCACCAACTTCACCTACCTTGCCTGTCCTTTATGTTATCGAGATGCCAAAAGTACATGTCTCAACAGCACAACACAAGAGAGACATAAATGAGAGAGTGGAGAGGAGAAAATAAATATATATTAATGTTGTATATTTATGTTGGTAATAAAGTGTTTACCGTAGCAAATGATCTCTACTACAGTAAAAATGAAATTTTAACTTTAGTAATTTTTATTTCACTTTTTTCATTTAATATAATGTGATTTAGTATTTTTTTTCGGTGATTGTTGTTTCATATATTAATGTTTTTTTGTGAGAAATTTTGACGAGAGTTAGTTTATCTTAACTAGTGTGATGTCATAGTTATCTCTCCTGATCGCACTAGCGTGGAAACCAATTAACACTTTAAGTAACATTTAGATGTCACTTTCAGAGAAAATCAATTAATAGGTATTGTGGACTTTTTTAGGAGGAATTTGTAATTTTATAAAGGTAAAAAATAAACCGTTTGGCATAAGTTTTTAATTTATACAAGAAAACTCTTATCGTATAGGTGATTATACAATTAGAAGTTCTTACATGCAACATAAGAATATGTTTACATGTCTTCTTAAATTTATGTAGATGATTACGTGGTGTAATTATTTTAGTGGTGTCATATTAAATTAACAAGTGATGACGTTATAGTTTAACTTAGATCTTGAATTCAAATTAGTAAGAACATACTTATGTTATATATGTGTTAGAACTTTTAAAATTCTAATCGATTGAAACATAAAGTTCAATCCTGTGAGAAAACCTTTGGGCCTTCCTCTTGTCTTCTCAACTAAAACTCTTGCAACCCATTTGTGATTCCAGAAGACTTTTGTTGGAGGATGTTTGAGCTGGGCCTTGCTTCTGGTACTGGGCCGGCAGGTATATTTAGTAAAGCACCGATTGAAGAAGGCAATGTCAAAGTCGTTAAAGTAGTATCCAGTAATTTCTTATTTATCAATATTATTTATTTCATTTGCGAAGTCAAATTCGAAAATTCAAATTCGTTATTTCTTAAACCACTACCTACAAAAAAAAAAAAAATCTTTTAAACCACTCAAATTTGTATATGTTCAACTATTATCAAGTATATTAGATCAACATCAACTGATAACTTACCGAATTTAAAACTTTGAAACGAATTTGTATTAAAACTTATCACATTAAAACTTATCACATCAAGGAAATAGGAATCCACAGATAGAAGGACACTAAGATGGAGACATCTTGGCAACTGGTTGTTAACTCCTCGTGCGAGTAAATCCATGATTGCGATTTTCCAACGCCACATGCAATCGGGGTCTATTTCATTTGTTTGAAGGTCAAGATATAAGGGAATTTGTACTTCCAATTCCAAAAAAAAAAAACAAAGGGTAAAAAAAATAAAGGGGAGGATCAAATTCCGGGCAGCTATTTCGATTGATACATCTCCGACAGCATGAATTTATTACGGGTTTGACTGGGATAGATTTTTTTTGGTTTGTTTTCAAGAAAGCAAACTAAAAATATTTTGGTCAAACTATACAATTTTTTCACTACTTGATTTGGTGAGTATTAATCATCTATCAAGAATTTATTAATTCGAAAAACTATCTGATTTTTTAAAGAAAAAAAACTTTTGTTTTGTCGCTTTTACACTTAATTTTCTCATCTGGGTAGCTAATTAATTGTTTCCTTCCTAAAAAGGGCAGCTAAATTAGTTATCAAACAATCCAATGAAAAATACTAAAGTGGGGCAACGTGGATCATGCTCACACCAACCGGCAAAACAAAATCATCGCCACCGGCCACCCGTACACTTTCGCGAATGTCGTTAGAGTGTTTATTATTAATTTCTATAGTATTTATATCCTACTTAATGTTGGTTTTTCGGCATTATTAATAAGATCGTGGATGGTTCATTTTTTTCAAAACTCAAATCACATCAAAACGTATTGAAAGACAATGTGTGATGCGGAATGATTGATGAAGATAAGAACGGAGACAGTTTATTAATTTTATGTAGTTTGAAATTAATTTTTTTTATTTATAGTATAATTTATCTAATTGATTTATTTTAGTTCTTCATAAATATGATACATTCTCTCTTCTTATAATGGATTAAATCTGATAAAAAAAATTTGAACAGTTTTCTCAAATCTTTATATTCATAAAATCAACAGATCAAAATTATAACTTATTTGTAGTATTCTGCAAATTAACTGATTTGTGGCTGAATATCCACGTGTTCCTATTTTTCAACGTTAAAGTTGGTTAGTTCATGTCTTTATTTGCATGTACAGCTAGTAAGATAGAGAATCTCAGATCCGAGGTAGAATGAGATAATGAATACCGAAATAATAATATCCACAACACAACCTTTCAAATATGTTCGACATGTCAGCAATAGAATTTCGCAGAACAAATAAAACTAGGTTGGACAGCTATTCTGCAGATCATACACTATATCCTTGTCATTCCCATTCAATTTCGGGCATATTTGCTGTTCAACTAACGCACTTTAAATGGAAATCTGGCTCTACTAAATAGTAAAGTAGTTGGTTTTAAAACCAGGAAAAAAAAAAGAGTTGTTATCTCTTAACTAATATGTTTTAAATTTGAGTTATTTAAAATTAAATATCATTACATATTTATTTGAATTTTTTTTATGATTCAAGGATTTTACTCTACTTAAATTTGAATTAATTAATTAAATGTGTGCAAATTAATTGAGTTATTGCTAACGGTGGCATTCACTTGTGCTATCCTCTAAACTTTGAGAGAATATAATTAGTCAATCATGTCCTCTTATGTGATACCGGCATATGTTCTGCTGTGTCATAATGTTCAATGTAATTTTTTTTTGTGTTTGCGAAGAAGTATTTTCATGATGTCATATTAACTCGGGTAAATTTTTTATTTTGATCTACCTAGTGTCACATTTAAAAAAAAAAACATACGTGTCCTTCACTCGTACAAAATAAATTTGCCTACTAACCCATTAAACGGTAACAAAGACTTCAATTAGAAAATAATGAAACTCAAATTCTTCTTATTTTACCACTTTACTTGGCTTTTCAAAAACTAAATCAAAGACCCCGAACCCAATCAATACTCTCTCTCTCTCTCTCTCTCTCTCTCTCTCTCTCTCTCTACTGGCCAGCCACCTTTTCCATTATTTTCCTTTTCTACCTCTTCAATTTGAGTTGTTTCAATCCAAAAACCCCCGAAAAATTTAGACAATATTTTCCTCCACAGGTTTCCTCTCTCCAAATGTTATTCCATCATTTGTAAGTCCCAATTTCCCTTCGAACTTTATTTTGTTTGTATATATATTTTTTGAAAAATAGAAAATCATGCCTTGTCTCCTTCTTTTTCATTGTCTTTGCCTTGTGTTTTCTCTTTAATCTGTTGTTGGGTTTCCTCCAGTTGTTTTAAAGTTTCAATCTTTGTATTCTTTTATATATTTTGTTTCCCTCCTGGTTCTTCAATTTTCTGTTATTTCCACGCATTTGGGAGTTTAAGCTAGTTTCTTTTATTTGTCCTAAACCCTCGGTTCAAATAATTGCCTAACGTATTTTCAAGAATTTAAATTGCAATTTTTAGAGTTGCCCATTTGCTTTAATTGCCCACTGGAGCTTGTCCTAATGGAAAGGTCCAAGCTTTATTTTTTTTAATAATTTTGTTGTCCTAGGATGAGGTGAACATGGTTGGTTAAACTCCGAGCCATTGTTTAGCTGTTAGGGTTGTAACAATTTTTATCCTTTGGACAATGTCTGTCTCAGATTATTAACCTGTTTCAGGTAATCCAACAGGTGAAATCATGACAAAGGTTAGCCGTGATTTTGTACATACTATGCAGAGGGAGGCCCTCCAGCCGGTGTCGGCCGATGTGGTTTTCGCTTCCACCCGGTTCCCTAACTACAAGATTGGGGACAACAACCAGATTATGGATTCAAAGGAGGATTTGAGGGTAATGACGATGAACGAGGTGGTGGCACGCGAGACTGCTCGGCTTTTGGAGCAGCAAAAGAGGCTCTCTGTGCGTGACCTTGCCAGTAAATTCGAGAAGGGGTTGGCTGCTGCTGCAAAGCTTTCCGAGGAGGTCGATCTTGTTTCTCTTAATATTTTTTGGCTGCCTCGAGGGTACAGCGTGTGGAGGTTTTATCAATCAGTGTGTGTTTGTCTCCTGAAAATGTTGTCAGTCTGTTCACTTTACGGACATTTGGTATCTTTCGCTTAGCTATTGTTCACTTGAACTTGGGGGACCTCCTTGCTCCAAGTCAAAGCCAACGTTATGCTTCTATTGTAAAATGCTGTATCAAATGATTCGTCTGTTTTGCAGGCTAGACTCAGAGAGGCAGCATCACTTGAAAAACATGTTCTTCTTAAGAAGCTTAGGGATGCACTAGAATCATTAAGAGGACGCGTGGCGGGAAAGAACAAGGATGACGTAGAGGAAGCTATAACCATGGTCAGTTTTCAATATTTTCTGTCTGTAATACAAATTTTTTCCACTATATTCAGATTGGGTAGGTGAGGGTCACCTCTGCTTTCTTCTGACTGGAGGAAGTTATGGTTGGTGGGAACTAATTTTTTTCTTACAGGTAGAAGCTTTAGCCGTTCAGTTAATGCAGAGGGAAGGAGAGTTAATTCAAGAGAAGTCAGAAGTGAAGAGGCTGGCTAATTTTCTCAAGAAGGTAGTGTCAATTTAGAAGAAGTGACAGACAGATAATCCAATCGGAAACTAGCTCTTTGTTCATTTAGCTTTCGTACTGTCTGTAGGCCTCTGAAGATGCAAAGAGGCTTGTCGACGAAGAAAGATCAACTGCTCGTAAAGAGATTGTGAGTGCTAGAGAAGCAGTTCAAAGAGTAGAAGAGGCCCTTCAAGAGCATGAACGAACATCTTCAGAAAAGCAGGTTTGCTTGACATCTTCTTGATCCATAGTATGCACTATGCACAATCCATAAAAGTTTAATATTCAAGCAAAATATTGCTGCAGTGGTTCAAAATGCCTACCTCTTTCGTTGTGATTCTTTTGACCAAGTTCTTGAGGCATATCTTTCTGGTTTTAGTTTTTCAAGATTTTTCTTTAAAACACTTTTTGATGGCATATTAGGACATTGAAGAGTTAATGAGGGAGGTTCAAGAGGCTAGAAGGATCAAGATGCTGCATCAACCGAGCAGGGTATGCTTTATCCTTTCAGCCACTGTCTTTTCCATTATTGCATAACAATTGGCTATGGATTGTGATAATTTGCATCTTTATAAAAACAATTGGCTTAATAAGCACTTTCTTCTTCCGTGTGGATAATAAATTGATCAATGAGATTGATAAGTGGGGTAGAATGTGTTAACTTTACATTCTGCTCATTTCTGACTCGTGATTCAAATTCGGCATCACCTCCATCCTCTTGCAACTTGCTTCAATGTGCATGTAGGTTATGGATATGGAACATGAGTTACGGACATTGAGGATGCAGCTTGCTGAGAAGTCCAAGCACTCCCTTGAACTTCAAAGAGAGGTTATTCTGCAACTTTGCCTCTTGATTTCTCACTTCTTCCGTGCTTATTGTCTCGCGTTTAGTGGTTGGGAAATGTTTTCACTTTGCTTTTGGTTTCTAGATCATGTTTTTTTGTTTCATATTAACTTTTTGCTTCTACTTAAGCTATATTCTTCCTTGTTTTGTAGCTGGCCAAAAGCAAGAGAGCACAACAGAATTCATCCCAGTTTTATCAATTAGATGGCTCGGAAGCTTTAGGTTCTCACTTGAGAATTAATCCATGCTGGGATAAAGCTCCTGAACTCTCCGAATGTTCAATTCAATGGTATCGCGTATCTTCAGATGGTGGCAAAAAGGAGCTAATATCAGGTATCTGAGCCTCATCAATTTTTTTTGGTAAATAACCAAATTAACCGTTTTACTCTATGCTTTTATCGTGAAGGATAATAACTGAGAACTGAATCTTAACCTCGGCTTATTGTGGTCGTATGGCCATTACTACAGGGGCAACAAAACCAGTTTATGCAGCAGATCCTTATGATGTCGGGCGATTCCTACTAGCCGAGATAAATTTTAATGGCAGGAAAATCAGAATAACTACTAATGGCGCCATTGATCCTGGTTTGTATCAAATTATTTTTCACACTACCTTTGAATACTACTATTTATTTGTTTCTTTCCCTATGGGTATTTAGTGCGTCCTTTGATTTCATGTTGAGTACTAGAGACCAATAACATGGTTTTATGATCTCCAGCTCCTGGTTTGGGAAGCTATGTCGAAGCACTCTTACGAAAATCCAATGTAGAATTTAATGTAAGTGATTTTGCCTCACCATTCATTAGTAATTTTTTATATCATAGAGATATTTACACTTTGTATTTGGTGTTTCTTTGTTGTACAGGTCGTCGTTACACAGATGAATGGTGGTGATCACACAATGGAATCCATACATGTGTTTCATGTGGGAAAGATGAGAATAAAACTTTGTAAAGGGAAGACAACGATTGCAAAAGAGTACTTCTCCAAATCAATGCAGCTATGTGGAGTTAGAGGAGGCGGGAATGCCGCGACTCAGGCATTGTTCTGGCAGGCGAAAAAGGGGCTATCATTTGTAATAGCTTTCGAATCAGAAAGAGAAAGGAACACAGCCATCATGCTCGCGAGGAGATTTGCGTTTGATTGCAATGTAAGTACTTTCCTTTTCTCCCCTGCCTTTCAAGCTTGAAACAATTGTATGTACCTTGTCTATTTACGTTGTATTGTTTATGGTTTTCAGATCACGCTTGCCGGACCCGAAGACAGATCGACTGTAAGAACGTGACGACGATCTCTGTCCTGGTTTGAAACTAATTTGTAATTATGTTTAGTGGTATCATAGGCTTGTTGTAATTATAGAGTTTGCCATGTAAGATTTGTAATATATGGTTCAGCCATTTCTTCTCCCTTCCATTCAGCCAAGGCAATTTTGTTTTTTAACCACATTGCCTTTTAAAAGATGAGAGCCAGAGAATGCAACTAACTTGGTATCTGTGTGCTTTTACGTTGTAATTGTCATCCTAAATCTTGTTTCATTGACGTGCCTTGTTGAATAATTGTCTATTGTTCGAATCCGTTGAGGTTACTACATTGTTCGTTCCAACTCTTAACGCCATGACTCGGATTGTCTGTCCTTCGTTTTGTAATCTTTCGAAACTGTTGAAGTTACGCAATAACCTTTACATTAATGACGAACTTCAAGCAAAGTTGACTTAGAAAAATACTTTATTTATAAACTATCATCTGGCTAGTAGTCTGTCCTGCCTAAGGATTATGGTTTACGTCCAATTAAAAAATTGGAGGGTTCAGAAGGCCATCGTCTTTCTTTCGTTATTGAACATTTCGGAGACGAATCTTTCTGTTTTACATACGTAATGCTTGAACCAAAACTTCCTTGAGTGAATCCAGATCCTTGTAATACGAGAAATCCGAAAGGGAAAGGAGAAGCTCACAAACATGTGCCGCAACTTGCTACAAGTAAGATTGTAAGTCAAAGACCGAACATAAGACAACAAGCAAAAGATTCAAACAAAGTACGAATCACAGGCTTTCGGGTGTACAATGGCCGAGCAGCCGGATGTACGGATAAACTGTACTAAGGAGGGGTCATCTTGCATGGCTGAGGAAGCCAAAAGACTCGAAGAGAAGTTAGTGCCTGAGTCACACCAGATTTACAATGATGAGCGATATGTGAACCAGTTGAAGTCATGGTGATGTACATTCAACTGCTTCAACCACGAATCTGCTGCACTGTAAAGATCTGCGAGTCTTCGGGGGTCAGATGTATCTTGGTCAATCCATATGTCCCCGTGCATTTTGTAAGATGCCAGTCCGAAAGGAGCAAGTGCAATTCCATCGACGCTGGATCTCGCTAATTTGCTTCCTAAACCAAGTGAACTTGATATATCTTCGTACTCGCTTCCGCAATCTGCAGCATCCAATCATGGAGAGGAAAGAATTTTAGAACGGAATTCGTGACAGGAACTGAGAACGGATGTCTGACTTTCTAATGAGGTAACGCTCAGAATCTTGAATTTTAGAACATCTTATAGAGATGCTTGAAATCAAGGATGTCGCCGTTCCCTAAAGCTGATGATCAGCTGGAACATCTAAGAACAGAGTATATCTTCATCAAAGCGTTATCTACTTCTTTTTATTTTCTGAGACGTCCGGCTACTACTCATTCATTGTTATTCGACAATATGAATTCAGCTTACCTTGAAATGATGATGATAATGTATGATATGTCAGAAAGCATGTCGACAGATCCTTCTCGGTACTCCTGGATGGAATATGGTAAATGGGGTACCTGTCCATTAACAAAGGGGAATAGGATTATTTCCTGCGGATCAAGGCATTTTGATAACAAATGCAGGCAAAAAGGCAGCTTCCAGACGAGATTTTCTCAGTCATGGTTCAGCCAGTTAGTACGAGCGTGGTTTCGCAGAATAGCAAGCTAGTAAACAGATAAGCTCCAACTAACGTATGCCATGACAATTGGGCATACACTGATTCCATTGACAAATCTGACTACCACATCATATAATAAATATTCTACAGATAATAGCCACCATCATTGTAACTGAATACAAATGTTGCTAACAGCAACTACAGAACCATGGAAAATTTATATGAAAATAACAACTCAATATTACCAAGCCACTGCCATCCAACTTGCCGGAGCTAGATCCACATTCTTGAGTGTCATGAGTCCTGGATGAGCTTTAGCAAGTTCGTTTATCTGGAAAAAGGTTGAATACGGATAAGAGGCTTTAAACTCCCTAAATAAAAGTTAATCTGGATTACGAACTCAAACCTTATCCAGCAGAGGGAACCTCCGGTATGGGCAAGCAGTCTCAAAATATTGCATGTAGAGATAGCCAAGCTTATCCCTTGATGGTGAAGAACCATCATGGTCATTGCTCGAGTCCTCGGAGATGGAGTCCCAAGTTCTACTGGAATTGTTACTCAAAGACCTCGACAGTTTATCGCTCGTGCTATCATCACTCCATGAATCGGACTCAATATCAACAATGTCACCCCTACAAGAAGGCCAAAAGAAAGAGCATGGCCTTTACATCAACGAAGTGCAGGTGCATCCAACTTTATAGTACAGAGGGTTCAGGTTCGAACCACAGACCTGGGAGCTGCTACCGTCTTATGGCTGTATATTTGAACGGCAGAGAGGTATGGAACGTAGTATTGCAGGACAGTCTCGCCGCTACTCATTTGTACTTCCGTACCAGTACCATATGCACCCCATTCGTCGTAGCAACCCCAGAGGTCGCCCAGCGTGAAATATTCAACAACGTCCTTGTATCGAGGAGGTTGCCAAAGACTGTTAAGTTCATGCATGCAGCTCTGCCAAAACAAATCACAAACATGGAGTTGAATCACTTCATTGTTTCTCAGCAAGTAACCTCTTGCAAGTTCGAGAGACAACAAGTCGCTCAGGTCGACTCAACGATCCAAATTCGCTATCAAAGTTCCGAAATCATCGTTAATCACATCAATAGAGTACACACTCAATTCAAATGATCTGCACTGAATTCAAGCCATCTTCATATCTTTGCAGTAGCAACATCAGATCCAATTGATTTGAACATTGACCAGTTAATTCTTATCTAGGAAACAATCCATATCACTACTCAATGGACCATCTAGGTTCCAGAAGCTCCCATGCCAATAATCTTTTTCTCCTAGTAAGTGAATGGAACTGTTTAGCACTTTCATTCGGTCAAAAAAGAAGTCATCTTCAACTTTTTGTCCCAAGAATAAAACAAAACAATACCATTAAAGCCAATTGAATATTCAGTGCTGGACCCGACATTAGAAACAAAAATTCAACGTTAAACACGTGGCGCCAAGACTAAATTAATATTAAAATACAACATGATGGAAGAAAATTGCGTGATTGACATATTATTGGTATATTCGTGGGATCACAAAAAGCATATCAAAAAAAATATACAGAAACACCATTATCATAATATATGATTCCTTCATCAATTGAGTTCTAAATTCTAGTCTTTCGAACGATATTATTAAGAGAATTAGAATTGTTTGCTAAATAGAGACCGATGGTGTTACAATGGAGACACACTACACCCAAACCAACCAAAAGAAAGTAAAACAATAGGCCCCACTTTCACATGACGCAATTTCAATTTGGTCGTACCATAATCTTAAAAAACAGTACATAGATAAACAAAGACGTCAGATTACTAAATTCCTCTGCTACCGGTTGTTTTTTTCTCATCCAAGATCAAATGTTTGGATTAACCCAAGAAAAAGATCAAATCTTTGAAAAAGCTGAAAAATGAAGGCGACCAGAAGTACTTGAACTGACTTTTTTCTTGGCAAAAGGATTCCATGAAAATTCAGGCAAAAACACAAACAAAAACTTAATAGACTAATCCCGACTCAAATCTGAATTAGTCAGACGTAATCTTAATTACATGGTAAAGTAAAATGAAGAAAAGGGTACCTCAGGGAGGGATCTAGAAGGAGGAACAGGGGTGACACATTGAAGGAATCGCTCCAAATTTGACTTGGTAGGATAAACTCTGCTTGAAGGTTTCAGCGAGCCGGGCGACATGTCGTCACTTCTCTATAAAAATACAGACTTGGTTCTT
>SOPF01028512.1:53222-90330 GCA_012979155.1 Hypericum perforatum
TTCTATTGTTTTGGTTTCTTGGATCAAATTTTGTATCTTATAAGCTGTAGGAGATCCTCACATTAAACACAAACCTCAAACAGGTAAAGAGCCAAAAAGAGTTAAAAAGAGAGAGAAAAAAATATTTTTTATCTTTTACAAAATCAAAGAGGAAGAAAAATAAGATATTAGCAGGAACAGAAGGAAAAAAGATGGGACTTTGTACTAAAAATTCAGAAAAAAGGGAATATGAAGCAAATTGAAGGGATCAAGGGAAATGGGTACCTCAAAACAGTGGCTAAAAACTCTTCTGTGGGATAAAAAGATCAAAACTTATTACTGTGTTCTGGTCTTTATATATGGTTTTCTTTTTACCTCAAGCTTAAAAAAAGATGAAAAATTGGGCAGCGAAAGGGAAGAAAATGAAGCGGGTAAGAAACGCTTCGCAATAATTATAATAATAATAATAAGAAGTCTAACTTTCTAATAACTCAGTTTCCATAAGCAATTAAGCAATAACTCCTCTTTCTGTTTATGTAAGGACTTATTTGACTTTTCATTGAATCGGGAGGCTTTGTTATTGTCTGATGTGGGTAATTTATTCAGTTCTTTTTATAAGTGGATATGATTTTATTATAATATATCCATATTGGTTCCATTTATATCTTAAATACAGAAGCTCGGAATCGCACGGATGCGCCGTTTGTTTAGCCGCGTGGAAAGGTTGAAGTTTCAGTTGAACAAGTTCTCGCTTCCGTTCAGACTTAGTTGTCTCAAGTCCCTTTTGATATCTTTGTTTTTATTTTATTTTTTATAAGTGAAAATTAACATTTAAAATAGCATGATGCCATTAAAATGGATCAAACTGTTCATGACAAAAATATTTCATACCTACTACTTCTTTGTAATTTTGGGTTGGTCTGCAGTGGTGTTGTGGAAGAAACCATGCTGATTTTTTTCTTATGCGGAAGGGATTGAAAAATGGAATGGTGTACAACTTATATGGAGCCATTTTTTGGCCGTTATGACGAAATCATTACAATATATTGTCAACGAGGGCAAGGAAATTTAGAGCTTTTGATTAATCAATTCCTCTGGATATTGCGTGAATGAAGAACAAATGGGTTTCTACGAGCATAAGTAATCATGATATATTTCTTACTCTTTCTTTATTCAAATGGATTAGGATCATAATTGATATACTTTTCGTAGATCGATTTGCTCTTCCTTTATTTTTGTCAATACGGTAGAATTGTTTATGACGAGCATGTTCGTTATTTTGGAGTTGAGTTGGACCAACTGGGGTATACTAGTGGGGACCAACTGGATGTACATATTATATTATTATCTACTATTATATATTATTATTATTATTATTATTATTATTTTTATAATCGGATCTTGACAGAATTAGGGAAGAAAATATGAGACTAAAAGAGAAGAAGAGAGATAAGAAGAAGATGAGAGAGAGGTATGGAAGAGAGATAAAAATTTGTATTTCAAGAAATTGAGTAAAATGCCAAATTTCCTTACAATTATTACCAACCATTTATAGAATGACATATTACAGAATGTTCATTATCATTATTCAAAATGATCACTCTAGTACGAAGTACGCTACATATCATTAATGAAGTAAACTTACCTTAAAAAATTATTAGCTGTTCAAAGATATTGAATTATAATTTTATGAACTTTGTTCTTTCAAATGTTTAGATTGGAGTTCTGATCCCTCCTCAATTCTTAATATCAGTTCTATCTTTAGATATTTAAAATTTAGAATATCTGTGTCGATACCGTCAAAAAGATGAAATCACTCCTCATAACGATAACATCAGCACCCAACTATTTTAGGCAATTGTGATTTGTGAGAACAACAATCTAAAATCATTTATATTAGTGCCTGTTTCATTTATTCGGACTAAATCGCAAAACTAAACTCACCCCATATCGAGATGTCCATTTGATGCGGATGCTTGATGATGGTATTTTTTTTAGATTCTATTCTAAATCCTATTATATTACATCGGAAAGACAGAAATGCTTATGCCAGGAATCGAACCCTGGACTTCATCTTACCCGGCCCCACTCCAATACTACTAGACCAAATGGTCACTGAGCGATGATGATGGTCCACCTTAATTTCACCCCGTGCCTTGGATGCAAGGTACAATTTATTGTTTCTTGTTCGTATCGAGTGTACAGTACAAGCACAAACCGGCAAGCTAGTGTACTTTAGTTGTGCTTTCCTGTCCTCGGAATTTTTTTTCCGGTAAAATAATTAGATTTACTGCAAAATATTCTGGTTTCGTTTAAAAATATATTAAAAAAGTGCTATTAAAAATATTATTTTGTTAATAATGTCCAACAATTTCTACTCGCAATATAAAAAATAGGTGAAGATGGAGGAGGAAATTTGGTCTTGTAAAAAGATTCGATTGCATTAAGCACACGTGTCCTTAGTCGGCTTCTTGTCTCCACCTCACATTCCATGTTTCCCTCCTCGTCTCGCCACGGCATCCAACTCTTTGTAATTACTTCCTTCCTTGTCTAGTAGCTTCTTTGTCTCCTCCTTATTTTCTCTCTCCATTTCGTTCAACATTTATGATATAAAATCACCCATTTATAATTGTATTCATCAATTATCAAATAATATTTAATCAATTTCTGAATTAGTTATTTATTTATTTTTTTTGGCTTTTTTGGTAATGTACGACCATCAATCTATTTGCCTAATATTTTTGTCTATTTAGAAATAAATATATTTTTTTCATTTTGTTTAAAATTGTAGAGAGTAGCTTTAGAATGTGTAGGATCAGACGGACGACAATTTTCACTATTTTTAATCAGAAGTAGTTGTCGGCTCTTGACATATGCATGTAGGTTTGTTCTATTAGAGCAAACACAGGAGTAGATGGCAACGTAGCGGATAATGGACGATCAAGTAGCTGAAATAGTTCTGTAAACAGTTTTAGGAAACGTAAGACTTTTTCCCATATAATTGAGGCCAACACTCTTAACTTTTACTATAAAAATTCAAAAAAAAAAATAGAGATAATTTTATATCCTGTAGAATCATCTAAATGCATATAAATAAAAAATTACTCATATATGAACTTAGTCAAAATAAAATGTCCAACATGTTTTGAAAGAAGATCAACAACGCAATTATCATCTGTATAATTATGTAGACGTTGTACCTTCCAATCTCGTAATTGGAACTTTCGTGCACGGTATATAATGTTTGATACATCTAATATAATTGCATAATAACATATTTTCTTCTTTATTGATAGTACGTCCATCATACGAAAGATAATAAGAAACCTCTTAAATTCAAATAATGTCTAATCAGCCCGATCCTTATGTACTATAATCTGAACGTTTAAACAACTGGAGGCTGTCTAAATCTAAAAGAATAAATTAGCCCTCACTTGTTAAGAGTCGTTAAAGGGCAAAAAAATTGTTGAAGAAACTCAGAAAATAATTGCAGTACGTTCAGAGTTTTATTTTATTAAAATAAATTCAAGAGAACAAAATAGAACCCATTTCAAATCATCATACATTCCGGTAATTATCCTTGGTGTCGAATTGCCAATCGCGATGATTTAGCTTCTAATTCGGGGAAATGACATTCGCATGAGGGTGGTAATTACCGAATAATATATCTTATATATTTCCAAACCTCAAAGATTAAATATCAGTATCTCAAATTTGGGGATAACTTAGTTTATAAGTGCTGAAAATTCACGAATTTATTGTCTATAAAATTTCGAATTGAGTATGAAAATTGTAACGAGTTAATCCCGTATTTGTTATTATGCTAACACGACCCTTATGTTACGTACATTGATTTTATCAATGATGGTAAAATTTTCTTAATGAGTCTTGTTTGAGAACGTATTGAATTGTCTTATATTGATTAAAAATATTATATATTTGATTTTTACTGAATTTAAGTAAAAATTAGCTTCGAGAAAACTAATATACTCTATAGCTGTACCTACACAAATTAAATATTAAATTATTACCAAACTCGGAAATAAATGACCTTTATCAGAAATTGAGGTTGTTAGTCAGTAATAGCTAATTCTCTTAATAACATGAAATATATTGGAGAGTATTATCAAAAAATACAAAAAATTTGACAATATCATTTATACTAAAATTTCAACTGTATACTCTCAAGATTCGAAAACAAAAGAGCAGAGATATGCTGGCCTATAACAACATGGGCTTTGGACGTCTATAACCTTTCCAGGAAGGCCCGATGACTTGTTCGGATGATCGGCTCTGTTTGAAATGGGACCCATGTTGGCCCTCGTCTGTTACACAGGCGTTTTGGATCTAGCCTTGGCCCAACTCGAACTTATAACTTATAAGGACATAATTTCCTGAAATTGTTTACAAATGCAGCATATTAATAGGAAATGTAAACTCCCGCAGTAAGAAATAAAAAAATAAAATAAAATACGTCATCAAAAAAAAAATGCAGTCTAAAAATAGACTAATATTTCACTAAGTGACCATAATTGTAAATGAACGTAAATATAAGTTTGAATGATTATTTCATCAATTTGGCGAAAATTAAGGTACTAGGTGAGTTATCTAGTTCAATTCGTCATTTTTTCCTTGATAAATATTTTTATTGACTAATTAAATTGCATGATTGGTATAAATAAATGAATATGCTTATTTAAAAAAACAGATCGCCCGTCACGTTAGCTTATTTTTTCAACTTTTTGATTAGTTTATTCATCTTTTACCAATAATATCAGTCCACCAAAAAACGAAAGGTGATCCTGTGTCAAATGCATCTCACGAAGATTCCTGTTTCTAATGGTATGACCCCAATCTTTAATCAAAAGTTCTTGAATGTGGTTGGCTCTGTTGTAATTGCTGCAGCGCCGGTGTACTAACTGATGGCCACATTGGAACCTAAGAATATGAATATACCACAAGCAAATAACACCTCCCAAAAATTATAAACCCTATGCCACTCCAAAGTGTGAACTTGGTACCAAAATCAAATTTCAAATTTTTCACAAAAATACCAATATATACCTATATACATTATTACCAACTAGAAGCAGCTAAATACTAAAAATTCATCTAGGTATCACCAACGTTCCAATCTTTTCAAAGACCCAAAAACTAAAATAGAATTAAACCCATTAGAAAGAGATAATTCTTCAACACAAGCATATAACAAACAAAAATCCTATGTTGAAGCATTTAACTTTATTCTGATTAAACAATATTTTAAAACATGACAGAAATGACAAAGAGGTTAAATATGATTATCACATTCATGATATTAAATTCCAAGAAGAAGAACAGAAGAAAAATGAGTCCATGAATTCACCTGATTAAGAAGATTTTGTGTAAGAGTTGAGAAAAAAGAAGAGAAATTTTGGAGGCAGAATAAGGATCTGGAGACAAAAACCCATAAGCCTCTCCTCACCGTAACAACAAACTGGTTCTTCTCTATGGAACTCTAGAATTGAATGACGAGAGAGTATTTGGGCTGAACGAGAGCGAGAATGTTGGTCAAAGATGAGGTACAGTGAGAGCGAGAATCTTGGTCAAAGATAGGGTGATATGGTTGGAATGACATGGTCGAGGAGAGGGGAAATTGTTACTCGAAAAATTTATTGCAAAATGGCAATGGTGAGAGTAGAATTCTTATGTTTAATTGTTGATTGAAAATTTTATTTAAAAAATTGTAAAAAATATATATAGAGAGAAAATAGTGGGTCAAAATATTTTTATTTAAATTTAAAATATTGATAAGAAAGAAGAGATAATTAGGAAAAAATAATTAAATACTTATTTGTTTAATATTAATCATGTTATCGAATATTAATTACTGTTAGATATGAAATTAAAAAAAATCAATCTAAAAATTATAAATAATCTTCATCATACAGATGACACAACATCCCTATTGAATTCAGTATGTTAATTTGGACATGGGAGGTCAAATTCAATTTTAAAATGAAATCCCATGAAGTGTTGGTTTGGGCACTATGTCATCGTATACCGTTCATCATTCAAATGCATTCCTCGACCCATGCCCTTCCCGGCTCAACAACATATGAAATTATACTACCTTTTTTTAGAGCTTATATGAGACAAGAAAGTCCAAAAACAACAAAAATAAATCTTGGAAAGATGCAAGGAGGTTGAATTCCTTAGAAGATTATATAGTCTATATCTTTTACAAACACTTGGTTGTATAATATTGGACTACTAGCTAAGTTCATAATACCTTTTACCGAATCAAGTTTGTCGTAGAGTTGTCTGAACTTAACCAATTCGAACAATAAAAATATAATTGTTTTAAACCTAACTAGATATACAAAATTTGAAATATAATAGAACGATTTAGCTCGAATGTCAATTAAAAAAAAAAAATCTCGCCCAATGACAAGTCCAAGTCTTTGTGAGAAGGTTCCCAAACATTAAATGCATCACGTTGTGTTTTAGTGCTAGAAATGGTTGCCGAAGCTGGAAAGTATATGGAGCATAATGGGTAACCATATAAATTAAAAACAAGCTCTCCATCTCCAATCCTCCATTCTCCTAACCACTTTATTATTTCCATCCATATTACATTAATTTTTAGAGTTGACAATTTTTCAGCCTAGAGTCATCAAACATTAAATACTAAAATTAGCACATATCTCAGTTAAATTTTATACGTTGTATCTCATTAGGGAAAGTTAACCTAGTGGGAGAACCAGCCAACATGAACCACCGATGTAACCGCATAGTAAACACCTATCTCTTCATTGGATGATACTTTTTTGAACCAAAAACCTATGTTCTTTTATTTTTATAATTTTATATAAAAATTTACTTCGATATTCTGAAACTAAAAAAAAGATTGTTTACAAGTTTGCTTAAATTAGTCAAACAATAGTTTTGATTAATTCCTAATTAAACTCAAGTCAGTTCAACTTTGGTTAACTTTTTTATTTACCATCTACTATTTTATACCATCTCAACCAACCAATTTCTGATTTAACTTTAAAGATGAGAGATAAAAAGATCAAGTAACATTGCAAGGTAACATGAAGCATCAACCACGATTAATTAAACTGGAAATTTTGAAAGGGGACCACAATTATATGTTCACGGTTTAGTTGCAATTTATTGCTTTTACTTTTTATTGAACCGTATGACAGTTTACAAACTGCGTAAAGACCAGCAGTATATTTACTCATTTAGGAAAGTTTACCCGTTTTGTAGAATGATTAGTTTTATGCTATTCAAGATTAAACGTATGAATGAAAATAAAAATACAAAAAAAAATCAAGAAACAAACAGTGAATTGTATTAAACTTGCTATAAGCAAATTAAAATCTATCTTATAATTTTTTTTAAAGTATCTGCTATGTCAACAGAACGACATGTACTTCGTGGCCATATTATAATTTTGCAGAATTGGGTTCGAATAAATTAATCATGATCACATGTGGTAGTGATAAAAAAATCAACGTAGAAAATAACTTGGCAGAACATACGTAAATATACCGAATCATTTTCACTTAGCAATTACAGTGTGAACGCATTGCCATTTTCCGAAATTAAATCGGCAAATATTAATCAGGATTGTGATAATTCATTTGTCGAATTTTTTATTGCACGGTTGCAGTTCCACCATTTAGACAAGAACTTCCACCAAATTCTGATATCCGGTGGCCCCAAAGAAACCAAAACTGGCAACTAGGAAGAAAACACACGTAACAAAGTCACAAGTTCACATCAAGCGTAGAGAGTCTGAATTTAGTGGCAGTGTTTTCGAATTTCGATTATAACTTAAATTATTCAATTAATGAATATACCTATAAGAAGAAAAGCAAAGTGAGGGAAGGAAAGAAGGAGAGTTTTTAAAACCGTCGGTCCTTAAATTAAATGCCTGCTTACCAACAACCACCTGTACTCTCATTTAATTCTATTACATATAGCTACCAAGCACTTTTGTGAGAATACCAAAACACTTCACCTCTTATCTCCATCCATCCACCAATCTCCCCTTCTCCTTCCCAAGGTTGAAGAAGAGATAGAGAGAGAGAGAGAGAGAGAGAGATAGAGAGAGAGAGAGAGAGAGAGAGAGAGAGGAAATCAAACAAAGTTTCAAATTTAGTTGTTATTACAAGACACAAATTTGATCACTTCCCCAAGTAGTTGTTAGAAGTTGTATCATGAAATAAGCCTGCATGGGAAAAAGGCTTATGTGGGTCAAACTTCAGAACCCTCACACAATTCTCATTCTTCCCTTACACTCCCTTGGCCTCGTTACTTGCATGCCAAGCCATTCTCTATAAAAGGGTTCGCTATGAGTTCTTCAGCTGCAAACCACGTGATGATGGAGATAGAGGGGAGCAAGCCGCCGGGGAACGGGATAGTGGTTGGAGGGTTGAGCCCTCTGAGTGAGACCCTTTGGAAGGAGAAAACCAACACCGAGTTCGTTGGAGATGTCTCGGCCAGGCTGACGTGGAAGGACCTCGACGTGACGGTTTCGCTCAGCAATGGGGAGACGCAGAAGGTGCTCGAAGGGCTGACCGGTTACGCAGAGCCGGGGAGCTTGACGGCGCTCATGGGGCCGTCCGGGTCCGGGAAGTCTACGCTCCTTGATGCACTGTCCAGTAGGCTTGCTGCTAATGCTTTCCTCTCAGGGACCATCCTTCTCAATGGCAGGAAGACGAAGCTCTCCTTTGGAACTGCTGTGAGTCGTCAAATTGATTAATTTATATCAGAGAAAAGTTTGTTTATTGTTCTGCTTCAGGAAAATAAACCTAGGGATTCTATAATAGTAAATTTCTATGTCAGGAATCTGATTTTGGATAGATTCATTTTGGTTTTTTCTGTAGAGGAATTAACATGTGGTGAGGATTTGTTTGCTCTTCATAAAGTCTGTGCCAAGTAAAACTGTGAATGGTTGGCTCTTTATGAGAAAAAAAATTGATTTATGTCCTTAATGTAATATATGTTTGTATATATTTGATACTAACCTGGGAGGTGATGTGTTTGATGGAGCTAGGCCTATGTGACACAAGATGACAACTTGATAGGCACCCTGACAGTGAGGGAAACAATCTCGTACTCAGCTCGGTTGCGACTCCCTGATAAGATGCCCTGGTCAGAGAAGCGCGCGCTGGTGGAGAGAACCATTGTTGAGATGGGGTTGCAGGATTGTGCTGATACAGTCATTGGGAATTGGCATTTGCGGGGGATTAGCGGTGGCGAAAAGAGAAGGGTCAGCATTGCTCTTGAGATCCTGATGAGGCCTAGGCTACTCTTTCTCGACGAGCCAACCAGTGGACTTGACAGGTTTTGGTTTCTAACGTGCAATCTCCTCATCTTGTCTCATTTCTATAATCTTGCTCTGACCAACTTACTTGGTCATTTTCCCAGCGCTTCTGCCTTTTTTGTGACTCAGACGCTGCGCGGCCTAGCACGAGATGGAAGGACGGTGATCGCATCAATTCACCAGCCAAGCAGTGAAGTATTTGAGCTTTTCGATAGGCTATACTTGCTTTCAGGAGGCAAAACTGTCTACTTTGGTCTGGCTTCTGATGCATATGAGGCAAGAACAAGCGACGCAATAATTTTCCATTTTGTGATGTTGATCGTCTGATTCCTGATATCTCAGCATTTTGATCAACGCAGTTTTTTGCACAAGCTGGCTTCCCATGTCCTGCCCTGAGGAACCCTTCTGATCATTTCCTGAGATGCATCAATTCCGACTTTGACAAAGTGAAGGCTACTCTTAAAGGGTCCATGAAACTCAGGGTATCTATCTCATTTCCCCCTTTATTTCTGAATTGTTGTCTGGTTCCCTTTTTAACTAGGATTAATTCTTCACAGTTCGAAGCAACAGATGATCCTCTGGAAAAGATAAGCACAACTGAAGCTATTCGGAAGCTGATCGACTTCTACCATACTTCCGAATACTATTACACGGCAAGAGAGAAAGTGGAGGAGATATCTAAAGTTGTAAGTGATCTTCAAGCTGGTGTAAACATCTTCAAGCTGATCGACTTCTACCATACTTCGGTCAGGATGATGTTCTTTCTTCTGCTGTTTGTTTCAGAAAGGAACCGTGCTAGAATCTGGGGGAAGTCAGGCTAGTTTCTTCATGCAGGCCTTCACATTAACCAAGCGCTCATTCATCAACATGTCGAGGGACTTTGGATACTACTGGCTCAGGCTTATCATATACATCGTTGTGACGGTCTGCATCGGAACAATCTATTTGAATGTCGGGACTAGCTACAATGCCATCCTGGTATGTCGCCCATCCTCGGCTTCTGTCGGGACCAGCTTGAAGTCAGTATATTATGTTCTAAATTTTTCTTGTTGTCTGACACAGGCTAGAGGTTCTTGCGCCTCGTTTGTCTTTGGCTTCGTCACTTTCATGTCGATTGGTGGATTCCCTTCCTTTGTCGAGGACATGAAGGCGAGCTCTGAGCTGATGTTTCATATACCATGTTTGAGTTAAAAATTGACAAGGCTTGACGATATCACTGCTTTCTGCAGGTGTTCCAAAGAGAGAGGCTTAACGGTCACTATGGAGTGACTGCTTTTGTCATCAGCAACACAATCTCCGCAATGCCATTCCTGATAATGATCACTGTCATCTCTGGTACTATCTGTTACTTCATGGTTCGTCTTCACCCGGGTTTCAGCCACTACCTGTTCTTCGTGCTCTGCCTTTACGCAAGTGTCCATGTCGTCGAAAGTTTGATGATGGCAATAGCCAGTATAGTCCCCAACTTCCTCATGGGGATCATCATTGGAGCAGGAATCCAGGGAATATTCATGCTCGTGTCCGGGTACTTCAGGCTTCCACACGATATACCAAAGCCAGTCTGGCGCTATCCGATGTCATATTTAAGCTTCCACTTCTGGGCTTTACAGGTAAACCAGGACCAATGCAACAGTATATGGCATCGATGTCTGTAGGATACGATCTAACACAGAAGAGGATTTGATTTCAGGGTCAATACCAGAACGATCTTAAGGGTTTGCTTTTCGACAACCAATATCCGGACCAGATGAAGATCCCTGGGGAGTACCTACTCGAGAAGTACTTCCAGATTGACGTCAGTCGTTCCAAGTGGATCGACCTCAGCGTTATCCTAAGCATGATTGTCATCTACCGGATCATCTTCTTCATCATGATAAAGATCAGCGAGGATGTCACCCCTTGTGTCAGAGCTTACATAGCAAGGAGAAGAATACAGCGGGAGACTGCAACTCCGAACAAAACGGTTGCCCCGGACGGCCTCACGCAGTCGCCATCCCTGAAAAACTACATCCCGACCAGCAACGGGAAGAGATAGATGAATACATTTACAAAAGATACTTCTACCACTTTTAGCTTTCCAATTTTATTGTGTAGTTACAACCGATTAAATGAAGCGTATCGTTAGAACGTCTTCGATATGATACATCAGATGATCAATGTGCTAGTGCTTCCAAGTCCTTTTGAAGAGTTATTTGCAGAAGGCTGATATAAGTTATAGCCAGGTCTACTGTTGATAAAGTTGAGATTAATATGAGAAAAGATACTTGGAACCTGAAGCTGGTCTGCATCATAACAGGATCTCTTCCCTATCAGCCACCAATAGAGGAGAGCCTGTAATTCTGACATTTATGAGTTTTTTTAACAAATGATATTTTTTTCGGTCGAAGCTACGTGGTATCTGGATCCTCATTGACCCGATTAACTCCTGCTTAATAACGGTGTCCCGCGACAGTAACCGGGTGGTTAGCTAGCGGCGTTTATATTAGAGTCACTGCCAGGGTCGGATTCGAGCCGTGCTCTTTTAGCCCTGAACCACTGCCTGAGGTAGCACTCAAGGCCAACTTCCAAAACATTAAAAGAACAACAAAGCTCACAATATAACTTTTTGGTAAAAGACATTTTAAGTACTCTGACATTTACCAAAAAATTATTTTAGTACTCTGTGATAAAACAATCTTCAATGAATCAAACGTCAGCCAATTTAAATCAATTAGGTCAACAGGCCATATCAGAAATTTGGTAAATCAATTAGGTCAATATGGCTCGTCCTGCCCCGCCATCTGGACGAGCCATATCAGAAATTTTCAATGAATGGCACCACGTCATCATCCCTCATCTCCTCTTTCCCTCTCTTTTCTCTCTCTCTCATCCTCCTTCCCTTGCATCAGGGAGCTAATCGTCCATACCACCTTTCGGCGGTCCCCGCAGAGGAGGATGAAGCAGCGCCAAGAATGACGCATGCATCAAGGCTCAATCTAAAGCAACTAGATCTCAGAGAAGTTCTTGAGCACTTGCGACGGGGAGTGGTGGGTAACTGCCATGCTGGAGAGGAGCTGGGGCGGATCGTCAGGGTTTATTGCCTTAGGTCGGGGCCTCAGGAGCTGGGCCAAGGCCTGGAATGGCTTGATGAATACACCGAACAGGAGGCGAAGAAAGGAGGATGGGTTCCTCGACTTGTCTACCGCACCGGCGGATCCTCCGTCGTCTCCAAATCAGGAGTCGTTGTCAAAGATGACGTAGTCAACGCAGACGAGGACAGTGTCAACCTGGAGGACAAGGGTTTGGAAGCAGCAGGGGAGATGATGAAGCAGCGGCTACGGGCTTTGACATCGCAGATCTTATTGAAGATGAGGAGGAGGATGGAGTCTGGTAACCGGTCGAAGAAAGTTGGTGGTAGCAGTTAGGGTTAGATCTGGGGAAGAAGGGAAGGAGGACGAAAGAGAGAAAAAAAGAGGGAAGCAGGAGATGACGGATGATAATGTGACACCATATCATCAAAAAAAATTGATATGGCTCGTCTAGATGACGGGGCAGAGGTCGGATAGGACGATGAGATTTGACTTGTTTGAAAAAATTCTAACCATGGATACTAACGTAATTTTTTGGTAAACTACAGGTAATTAAAATGTCTTTTCTTTTTATTTTTTGGTTGGCTGCATTTTTAACGGAAAAAAATGTTATATTGGTGAGATTTGTTGTTCTTTTGGAAGTTGGCCTTGAGTGCTACCTCAGGCAGTGGTTCAGGGCTAAAAGAGCACGGCGATGGTTCTGAGGCGAGTTATTCTAAACCATACAAAATGATAACGTTAATATGCTTTATTTTTGGGAAAATTATTCTCAGGTCTTTCCAGTTTGCGGAAATTCGTGTTTTAGCCCTTTTTTTTTTATTAGCATTCAACCCTTGAATCTTGTCAAAAGTGCATAATTTAGCCCTTGTCGCCGAAATCCGACGATTTCTCCGGCGAAATGGCACCTAAGATTACAAATATACCCTTTCTATTTAAAAAAACAGATTAAACACAAAACGAATTTAAAAAACTGAAATATACCCTTCACCTCCACAAATATACAAACTGAAATAAAAACTTCCCCCTAAAAACACAGATATAAAAACAAAAGAAGAGGAAATTAAAAAACGCAGAATAAAATGGTAAAAGGTAGAACAAAACAAAAACAACAAATTCACCTATAGAAGATCCGTCAAGCCTCAATTTCCCAATTTTTTTTCCAGAAAATAGAAAAGATCCAATTACATCCTTAATTAAAACGAATCATAAATTCCCCCCGACGTTCGCAACCCCTAATCGTAGAGAAAAATGCGAGGAGAGAGAAAGGTGAGGGAAGGGGAAAAGGAAGCTAACCTTGGCTAGAGAGAGAAGGCGAGGGAAGGGGAAGACGAAGATGGCGGTTGTAGTGGTTGTGGCGGCGGTGATCGATCAGACAGTTGAGATTTGAACGGAGAAGCATTGGCTCCCAACGGTTCTTCGGTATAAAGCCGAAGACGTTGTTCATCGGAGTTTTCCGAAGATGCAGAAGGCGGCTTACGTGGAGGTGAAGGGTCGGAGGTGTTCGAAATCAGCCGGAGCAGCTAAGCTTTTCCCGAAGCGGACCGGGAAGCCGGTGGTCGCATCTTTGGTAGAGCCGTCGTCTCCGAGGAAGGCCGGGTTCTTGGAGAGCTTTCGTGCTGTTTTTAGGGGCAGGAGAAAGGGGAAGACTCCTGATGGTGATGGCGGGTATAATCCTAGCTCTGGTGTCGGAGACAGCTACGAGTCTCCACCGTGGAGGACTAGGAGATCGGGGGATTTAAGGGACAGGTTCCAATCTGTAGTCCCTTAGGTTAGGTTATGTTAGGTTAATGTGGGTTCCAATCGGGATGGCGGTTGATTTGCTTGGCTGAGTTGGTGGCGGAAGTGCTTGGTGGGTGACGGAAGTGCTTTGGATTGGAGAGAGAAGGGACAATTCCAAGGAAGAAGAAGGCTGAATTTTTTTTTTGTTAAAAAAGAGTTTAAATATTTTTTAAAGTCAAGGGTATTTTTGTTATCTTAGGTACCATTTCGCCGGAGAAATCGTCGGATTCCGGCGAGAAAGGCTAAATTATGCACTTTTGACAAGATTCAAGGGTTGAATGCTAATAAAAAAAAATAGGAGGGCTAAAACACGAATTTCGCAAACCCGAGGGGCCTGAGGGTAATTTTCCCTTTATTTTTCAATATTAACATTTTGAGCATTTTAATATTGATTTAATTTGTATGTAAATATTAATATGTATAAATCTTTTTTTAAAAATACAAAATTTATATGAAAAATACACAAGACGAATATCTCAATATTGATATTCAAAATATTTCAACCTAATAGACAAACTATGCTATATTATTGTCATTTAATTGTCTTAATATTTTTACTTAAAAAAATTTAGACATGTCAATATTGACATATAAAATATACAATATGATAGACGAAATATGCCAATATTAAAAAATACTATATGTGTGTGAGGTCCACTATTTTTTTTTCTACCGTTTAAGCTCACTTACGATTTTTACTACTTAGTTGCTAAATTGTATCTTGAAAAGAAAATTATTATTAAAAAATTGAAAGATCGTGTAGATCGGTTAATAAAATTTCCAGATGAACACGGCCATTGAATGACAAAATTCTTACTGATTTGTTTGGAATTTGCCATCTTTTAATTCTTTAGTTGATTATGTCTTTTTATTATGGAATGCCTAAATATAATTACTTGGCTCATTTTGAGTTGCAACACCAACACGTCTTTATAATTAATTCGGTAAAGAGATTTAATACAACTCAAATTCTGACTAAAAAAAGTTAATAACAGCGAAAGAGATTTAATACAACTCAAATTCTGACTAAAGAGAGATTTGATACAATTTTGTTATATATCCGAAGGATAGAGTTTAATCTCTATCTTTTAAACTAACAGGAAAAACAACAGAACAGGGAAAAGACGTCTCGTTTGATATGTAAATTTTCCAACTCGAACCGTGCAATAAATCTAGCCTAAAGTAAGAGAAAAATTGACGTTTAGGATAATGTATCAGAAAAACATGACATAGACTCTAGTCTAGTCTCGGTCCTGGATAGAACATTTACGGTACAGATGTATCTACTGCTTCAATCCTATTCTATGAATACAATGGAATGTTCCGAAGGCGATGAAACAGTGACGCTCGTAGCGCGAAAATGGTGCAGAACATAAGCTCGGGAAGGCGATCGTAGTACTTGTAGTGTGCATTGTGCAGCAAGGTAAGGGATAACTCCAGTTGCAACTTGCAGCATTAATTATGTTATTGCTTCACTTTCTCCATTTGTCCTTGGAGGGGCAGGGGCCAGGTAAAACATTAGTCCCGGAGATGTCTGTCTAATCAGAAGTAGCTTTCTCCTCAGGTTGGGTTGAAGCCTGGTCAACGACTGCTTCATGATTAACGAAGAATCCTACATGAAGAGGGAATACAGTTAGAGATATATGGTAGAATAACTAGAAGTGAACATGCGAAGAGGAGAAGCATGAGATAGCACCGACCTGGGTCAAAAGATGATGATGTTCCGCTGAGTGGCGTAATTTCACTGAACAACAAGAAATTCCGCCAGTCAGCGGAACATCATCATCTTGTGATCCAGGTCGATGCAGTTGATAGATCTGTCTTTTCGCTGTTCTATTTGTTTCTCATGTTAAGTTAAAAGATAGAGATTAAACTCTATCCTTCGGATATATAACAAAGTTAAAGGAAGATAAATTGCTAATTTAAAATAGTTGCATTTGATTATTAACTTTTTTAGTCAGAATTTCAGTTGTATTATATCTCTTTACCGAATTAATTACAGAGACGTGTTGGTGTTCAACTCAAAATGAGCCAAGTAATTATATTTGGGCATTCAAGAATATGAAAAACATAATAAAAAACCAATTAAATTACTTGTAGAGCATTATTGTATTATAACTAAAAGATGTCACATTCCAAACAAATCAGAAAGAATTTTGCCATTCAATGGTCGTGTTCATCTGGAAATTATAGTAATCGATCTACAAGACCTTTCAATTTTTTTGGAGATGATAATTTTGTTTCAAAATATAATTAGCAACTAAGAAGTAAAAATCGTAAGTGAGCGCAAAACCCTTTTCCATTTTATTTGTTTTGGCTATTACACGTGATTGTATTAAATACAATCAAATTGGCTTTTATTGTAGTGACAAATTTAAAATATTAGAGAATGAATAGTGATTCATATTAATATATTTTGTCTGATATATTGCATATTTTGTGTGTTAATATTGATATTTGTGAATTATTTTACATGAAAAAATAAAATAAAAAAATAAAAATTATATTAACATGTTTTGAATATCTACATTAACATTTTCATATTGTATATTTTTCATGTAAATTTTTTTTTATTTTATAAAAAAATTTATACATATCAACATTAACATACAAACGAAGTCAATATTAATATATTCACAACAAAGCTCACCAATATAAATTTTTTTTTTAAAAAAAAAAGCAGCCAACCAAAAAGTAAAATAAACCAGCTTCTTCTAAAAAGTGTGCGGACCCCACACACCGCACGGAAATTGTCCACCGACCTAGGGATGTGTTAGGCTCCAAACGACAAGTCGTCCAGTTACTCGCACACGCACCAACTGCACTGATACAAGTCCCAAGTCATCCGACAGATTCGGGGGTTTTGTCATCTGTTTCTGTGGTGGCCGTTGTACAAAATATGGCGCCATTTTTGTCTTCCAAACTGTTAGTTATATAATAGAATGAAATCCAATGAATACCCCCAAACACAGATTTTCATCATCATCATCATCAGAAGAAGAGTTGAAATAAATAAACCAAGAATTCATAAAAGAGTCCACATTTTGCCATTACCAATCAAACACACTTGCAATTGTAACCTTCCTTACTCCCTGAATTGCTTGCCCAGCTGTTCACCAACCAAGCTCAGCTCTTCCAGGTGACTCTCATTTCTCGTTCTACGAACTGGGTTACCTTAAATATTCGATTTTTTGGTTCAAGATTGAATCTTTTTCCTTTTCTCTGATCCGGATCGCCTCCATTTTCGGGATTCTTGATCAAAATATAGGGTTGTTTGACCAAAGTGCACCGGCCAATGCGTCCATATTTGTGGCTTCCTTCTTTGTTTTAAGCTCTTTCATTAGCAATCCTCCTCATATTCATCGAAAGGCTTCTTCCCCATCGTCCAAATCCTGCACCTTTCCAGGGTTTTTGCTTCTCTGTTTCTTGTTTTTATTTGGATTCAATAGGTTTAGTTTCTGGTAAGTCCAATGAGGAAAAAAAGAAAAGAAAAGATGAACACAAGCTTCACATTGGACAAGTTTAGTAGCAAGGAAGAGATTTTTGTTTGTTGTGGCTTGCTTGCTTTTGCGGTGGGGTTATGTTGATGGGAAGCTTGATACGTGTTGGATTTCTGTTCTGCTTGCACATAGTCGAGAGAGACGTTCGCGATGACGGACCAGAATGACGATGGCAAGAACTCCAATAAACGGAGACGTCCGTCTGTAACAGATGAAGCTAGTGGTGCGGGGATGTCAGGTGGAAATAGTACCTTAAAGAAAGGACCGTGGAGCGCTTACGAAGACAAAATTCTGCAGGAGTATGTTCAAAAGCATGGGGAGGAAAGCTGGGATTCAATTTCGAAGAACACTGGGCTTCATCGAAGCGGAAAAAGCTGTCGTAGCCGATGCCTCTATCAGCTAAGGCCAGGTTTAAAAAAGAGTGCTATCGCCTGGGACGAGGTACAGCACATTGCTGAGCTTCATGCTCAGATGGGAAACAAATGGGCCAAAATAGCTGCACAGGTGAGCTGCTTTTTCCTTCATCCGGAACTCATTGCGTTATCCCATCATGCTTTGAACATAGTAGTTATGTATTCATTCGCTCTGGCCTGGCTACCGGTTGTCAAGAGATGTAAGGTGTTAAACATCATCTTGTTGTTACTTTCTAGTGAAGCTGCTCAACATTGATGAAGAGACATGTCCATTATAGTGGTGTCTCCATAATTCTGCAATTCCAGAGATCCCAAACAAGTGTTTCAGTCTCTAAGGGGTCATAGAGTATACCGGTGGCATGGCTGGTGATACTGTGCATGTTCATATTCATCTAGGATTCACAGTATTAAGGTTTCCTTTTCCTAATTCTGATTCACGTCCTAGTGTACTGATGTTTTCACTTATTGTCTGCTATTTTGCAGTTGCCTGGACGTACTGACACCGAGATTAGAGTGTTACTGAAAAAGTACTGGAAAGTAAGAGAAAGGCGATTGAAAAGTGGAAACGTGCCGCTTAATCAGGCTGGAAGAGAAGGATGTCAAAACATGGGAACAGTGCAGCCTTTAGGCCAGTGGATTCCAAACGCAAACTTTGATATGGGTGCTGCCAGTATGTTGAAACAAGGCATAAGCTCTCCAAATTCTCAGTTCTTTGCTTTCCCAACATTACGTCTAAGGGAATCAGAGACCAAGACTGCTGGCGAGAAGATTACAGAACCGATCGGCCTATGTACCCAATACGACTCAAATCTGAGTAGCACCCATGATATAACAGAACCAGGTGTTCTACCGGGTCATCATGTGTTGCCAAATGACTATACTTCTTCTTCTTCTTCTTTTTCAGAGCCCATGTATGGTCCCCTGAATTTGGAGCTCCCTTCATTCCAATATTCAGAAACTCAACAGGATAGCTGGCGTATGCCCTCTTTTCCGCAGCCCTTATTTGAATCTGCTTTTGATACTTCGATTCAGTATCCTCCAGTAGAGCAGATACAGTCAGAACACCGTTGGCCGATAAACCATGGTCTGTTGTTGGATACATATCTCTATGAACCGTATTCTGAACAGCCTTTGCAGAGACCTTTTGTTCAACAAGATCCAGAAGCATCCTTTTCATACACTGATGCAGCTGGTAGATCGTTTATTTCCTCCGTCCAGCCCGAGAAAAACACGCCTTTTTTAGGTCGATCAGCTTCTTCGTCGTGCAGTGAAAGTAGTCCAATCAGCATAGGATCATCTTATGACATAGGTTGGTTATCTTCTCAAGATCAGGCTTCAGCCCAACAACCTGAGCCGAAAGCTACGTTTGAGCAGATGCACACCGGGCATAATGTTTTACCGGATAGCTGGTCTTTCTCGCTGCCCTCATTTGAGTCCGTTAATGATTCGATTCATTCGACAAACAGTGGACTGTTGGATTCAGTGGTCTATGGACCGAATTCCGGCAAAAGTTTGCAGAAATCTTTTGTTCAACAATATCCAGAAGCATCATTTTCACAGACCGACGCAGCTGATAGATCGTCTATTACCCCCAGCCAGGCCAACCAAAACACGCCTTTCGGTCAATCAGCTTCTTTGTCTTTCAATGAAATTACGCCATTCAGCAGAACATCATCATCTTATGACCCAGGTCGGTGCTATCTCGTTCTTTTCCTCTTCACATGATCACTTCTAGTGATTCTACCATATATCTCTAATTGTATTACCTCTTCATGTAGGATTCTTCGTTAATCATGAAGCAGTCATCGACCAGGCTTCAACCCAACAACCTGAGGAGAAATCTACTTCTGAGCAGACGGACATCTCCGGAACTAATGTTTTACCTGACCCTACTCCGCCCAAAGATAAATGGAGAAAGTGAGGCAATAACAGAATTGCTGCAAGTTGCAACTGGAACTTCCCTTACCTTGCTGCACAATGCACAGCACAAGTGATGCTTCATTTCCACATCATATACCGATCGCCTTGCCGAGCTCATGTTCTGCACCATTTTCGCGCTACGAGCGTCACTGTTTCATCGCCTTTGGAATAGGAATGATGCAGTAGATACATGTTTACTGTAAATGTTCAAGTTTGAGTCTATGTCATGTTTTTCTGATACATCGAATGGGACGTCTTTTCGCTGTTCTATTGTTTCTACTGTTAATTTAAAAGATAGAGATTAAACTCTATCCTTCGGATATATAACAAAATTATAGAAAAACGTATTTGCTAATTCAACCTATTTTATGTTGCATTTGATTATTTACTTTTTTAATCAGAATTTTAGTTGTATTAAATCTCTTTATCGAATTAATTACAAAGATGTGTTGGTGTTGGGCATTCTATAATAAGAAAAACATCATAAAAAAAACAGTTAAATTACTTGTAGAGCATTATTATATTATAACTAAAAGATGGCAAATTTCAAACAAATCAAAAAGAATTTTGTCATTCAATGGTCGTTTTCATCTGGAAATTATATTAACCGATCTACACTGTTAAAGGGATCGAAAACACTAACGTGTAAATCAAAAAGAAAAACAAGACACGATATTTACGTGAAAAACCCTTACAGGAAAAAATTATGGGTGCACGATGGAAAAAATTTCACTATGATAGAGAAGCGTTATAATCTATGTCTTCAACACACAAATTATCTTGTGTCATAAGACCTACAAAGATATATATATATATATATATATATATATATATATATATATATATATATCTATCGGTAGCTAAGTAAAACCTAACACTAATTATTGATTAGGAAGAATCTTGCGGGCCTAGCGATCGCTTGGTCCCTGAGGCAACCTCGGTGCTAGCAGTCGTTCAAGATGTAGCGACAACTGGGAATTCGGATCACCCGAAATAACACTCCACCTTGAGACAAATTCCATCTTTGTAGCGTGAAATCACAAATTCAACTCCTTTAAGAAGATCTTCACCAACTTCAATAATCACCATGCACAATAGTCTCTTGGACTATACTTTAACACGAACCAAGCTCGAGCAGAGCTCAAACTTAGTTTCAGGAACTGTCTTTATCATCATATTAGTAAGATTATCATGAGTACTAATCTTACATACTTTCACTTCACTATTTGTAATCATATCTCGGATGTAGTCGTATCTCACATTAATGTGCTTTGTTCTCTAATGGAACACAAAATTCTTAGTAAGGCAAATAGCACATTGACTGTCACAAAACATGATCGTGCAAGACGTATCTCTATAAAGCTTAGAACATAAATTTCTCAACCATGAAGTCTCTTTGCTTACTTTAGCAACTGTCATGTACTCAGTTTTAGTGTAAAAAGCGCAATAGTAGACTGCAAGGTTGCTCTCCAATTCACTATAGAACTACTAATGGTAAACACGTACCCTGTGATGATCTTCTCTTGTCCAAATCACTAGCAAAGTCAAAATCAACAAAACAACAAGCCCATCTTTTGATCTCCCAAACTGCAGACAAGCATTAGAAGTACCATGCAGGCATATGAAAATCTACTGAACTACTTTTCGATGTTCTTTTTCAAGATTAGCCATGAACTTAATGATAATATTCAACGCATGTGACAAATCCAGGCATGAGCATATTATGGCATACATAAGTAAACCAACTAAAGTGAAGTATGGGACTTTAGATATGTAATTTATATTATCATCTAGTTGTGGACATAGACCAGATGATAGTCTGAAATGTGCATCTAATGAAATTTTTATCGGCTTAGTATCATGCATATTGAAACATTGAAGTACCTTATCACTGTAGCTCATTTGATTAAGGTATAATTTTTCAGAGGATCTATCTCTAGAAATCTCCATGCCAAGAATTTTCTTTGTTGTACCCAAGTCCTTCATCTCAAACTTACTACTAAACTATCTTTTTAACTTATCCATCTTTGCCTTGTCTTCAGTAATAATCAATATATCATTGATATAGAAGACTAGATAAATAAGTGAACTATTTGTAGACTTCAAATAGACACAGCTATCATAATCATACCTTTTAAAATCTTAAGAAAGCATAAAGATATCAAACCTCTTATACCATTGTCTCAGAGATTATTTTAATCTGTAAAGAGACTTCTTCAGCTTGCAGATAAAGTCTTATCTTCTAGGGATAATAAAATTTTTAGATTGTTCCATATAAGTATCCTCTTCTATATCTCCAAGTAAGAATGTAGTTTTAATATTTAACTGATGAAGCTCATAATCATGTGCAGCTACTATGCTAAACAGAGTGCGAATAGAACTACACTTCACAACAGAGAAAAAAACTTCATTGAAGTCAATACCTGGAATCTGGTTGTAACCTTTAGCAACCAACTTTACTTTGTATATTGTCTCATCACTTGAAGATTTCAAGTGACTCCATCTCATCATGCATAATAGTAATCCACTTACTAATATCATAACAAAATAATAGCCTTAGAATAGGAAGAGGGCTCAGTGACTTCTTCAATCTCTTTTGCCACATTAAGAGCAAAAACAAAAAAAATTTGCTTTATCTTCATACCTCTTGAGAGGTCTTATATTTCTCCTAGGCCTGTTTGTTGCAATAGATCGTGGAGGTTCTATGCAAAAACTGGAGAATCTTTATTAACAGGTGCATGAACATCAGCATCATCCTTATCACATAAGTTAATAATATGCTTCATCTTAACGTTAGATTTTTGTGCACTCTCAACAGAAGCATTAGTAGGAGGTTCAAATGGAGCATTATCACAAATCATAGCAGTCCTAAGAAATATGCACTTAATGGCTCTAGACTCTAGCTTTTTATTATCAACATGGACATAGGCAGGATAGCCAAAAACTTTTTAACACTGAATAATCAGCTAGAGTTCTAGACCATACCTCAATTGGAGTCTTCTTTTCAATAGTAGTGGATGGATATTGGTTATTTAGGTAACAAGTAGTGGAGGTAGCTTCAGCCTAGAAATATCTATGTAGTTTATTAGACAGCATACAACGAGCCTTGAAAATAATATTCATATTCATATGTTTGGCTATAATGTCTAATAATCTCATATGACTTACAATAGGATTCAAATTCATTTGAACAAAATTCCATACCATTATCAATGCAAAATTTCTTCATCTTCCTTTCAGTCTACTTTTTAACCGTGGTCTTCTACTCCTTGAATGCTGAGAATACATCAGACTTGTACTTTAAAAAATAAGATCACATCTTCCTGGAGTAGTCATCAATAATGGTTAACATATAATAGGATCCACCAATTGATGTCTTCTAAGTCAGTCTCTAAAGATTAGAATGCACATAGTGTAGAATGCCTTTTGTTGTGTGAGTAGCGGTGTTGAACTTACCCTCTTGGGCTTGCCAAAGATACAATACTCACAAAACTTCAAGTGGTCTCTGGTATAACCTTTAAGTAATCCACACTTGCTCAATTCTATCAGACCAAGTTCACCCATATGCCCAAGATGCATATGCCATAGATTAGAAATATCATCATCAGAAATATTATCCCGAATAATAGGAGAGGCAGTAACTGAGATTATACAATCTCAAAAAAAATAAAGTCTATTAGACTTCCTCAAGTCAACCTTCATTACGATAAGAGAACCTTTCATGATCTTCAAAATACCATCTCCGCCAAAAAATTTGTATCCTTTATTATCAAGGACATTCAAAGAGATGAGATTTCTCTTCATCCTTAGAATATAACGTACATCCATCAAGTTTTTGATTGTACCATCAAATATCTTAATCTAAATAGAATCAATACCTTTAATCTTACTTGATGATTTGCCATATCCCATAGTAGATCCAGCATTAAGAGTTAGTTTGAATGTTATTAAACCTATCTCTACAAGGGCACGTGTGATAGGCACATGTTAAATCAATAATTTAGTCATTGTTAGCATCAACACATCTAGTAATAATAGTAAGAGTATTACTATCAAGAATACAATTTGTAGAATCATCAGTCTCAGATTTATTTATGTTATTCATTTTCTCCTTGTTTTATAACTTATAAAACTCAGAGATGTCATGCCCATCTCTCCTACAGTACTTGCAAAACTTGTTATTTTTGACTTTGGATTTTGAGTGGCCTTTGTGACCATTCAAACTTTTATCACAAGATTCATTATTTAAGCCCTTCTGCTTTGATCTGCTACAAATAAGTAAGCCCTCAGCATGAGAGCTGCTTGAACTATCAGTAGACACCATCTGCCGCATCTTCTCTTAGGCATGCAAAGCTTCATAAACCTTATTGAGAGTGAGGATATCATGAATATATAGGATTGTGTCTCTAAAATTAGAATAAGAACTTGAAAGCAAACACAATAGGATTTGACCCAAATCTTCTTCATCATACTTGACTTTCATAGACACTAGGTCAACAACGATCTATTTAAAATCAAAGATAATGTTATAACAAGTCACCTCCCTCTTGTAACTTATGCAAGAATAATTTTTACTTTAGGTGCATCTGACTGGTGAGATCCTTCGTCATACAGATCCTTTCCAAATTTAACCAGAGGACAACAACTATCTTTTTGTGGAGAACTTCTTGTCGGATGTTGTTATGTAGATGGAGTTGAATTTTGGATAAGACCTTGCGATCCTTCCTCTTTTCATCCTCAGACCAAATGGCAATAGTCTTCTTGCCAAAAATATCCAAGGCATCATCAAGGTCACCTTATGCTAATAATGCTTGCATCTTCACCTGCTATAAAGAGAATCAGATGTTCCAATCTAACAGTGGAAGATCATACTTTATGGAGACTATATTAAACATGTAATTAATCCAATAAGCTCTGGTACTACCTGTTAACCAGATCAAAAGCAATAACGTATAATCAAAGGAAAAAATAAGACACAAGATTTATGTGGAAAACTCTTACGAGAAAAACCACGAGTAAATGATGGCAATGAGTTTCACTATGATGGAGTAGCATTACCAATTATGTCTTCAACATACAAATTGTCTTGTTTTATAAGACCTACAAAGATATATAGCAGAATATAAGTAAAACCTAACCTTAATTATAGATTAGAAAGAATCCTATGGGCCTAGCAATCACTAAACTTCTAGCGGTCGCTTGGTCCGTGAAGTAGTCTAGAAGCTAACGGTCACTAAAGATATAGCAGCCGCTGGAAATTTGGATCACCCGATATTAACATACCACCTTTCATTTTTTTGGAGATGATAATTTGTTTTAAAAATATAATTAGCAACTAAGAAGTAAAAATCGTATGTGAGCGCAAAATCCTTTTTCCACCTTATTGGTTATGGCTATTATAGGTGATTGTATTAAATACAATCAAATTGGCTTAAATTATAGAGCTGAATTTCAAACACTAGAGAATGAACAGTGAATCACACTACTATAAAGTATTCTTTAATATTAGCATATTTTGTCTGACATATTACATGTTTTGTGTGTCAACATTGACATTTTAATTCTTTTTTTATAAAAAAATCTGAAATAATAAAATGAAAGTCATATTAACATGTTTTGAATATCTGCATTGACATATTCATATTGTATATTTTTCATATAAATTTTTTGCATTTTTACAAAATAAAATTATAATATTAACATTAACATACAAACAAAGTCAATATCAACATATTCAGAATGACAATATTGAAAAATAAAATATGCTAACGAGATTTTTCTATACGATTTGGAATAAAAAAAATTCTTATTTATTTTATCTCTCTGTGAGGTGATGGAACTAGGCATGTAATCGGGACAGTTTGGCAGTGTCAGTGTGGTTTTTGACACCAAAATCGAAGAAATAAAATTACTAAATTTTAAACCATCGAATTGTCGAGTTCGTGAAAAATTATGGTTCGGTAGTTTTGTGACTTGGTGTCAGTATGAAACCATAATATTTTCTAAAATAATTTGGGCTAACAAAGACTTACCTCTTGCCACTATCACCAACGTCGATTGCCTTTAGTCAAGAAGGGACAGAGACAACAAATAAAATGTTAAACCCCATTTCACACCTTTGGAACATCATCTTTTTACGAAAGCAAATTGAACAACAATACACAACAATACACATTATTGTCTGTTTTTATATTGAAGACAGTGGCACTTTCGTAACTTGACATTCTAACCATCAAATCCATGAAATTCAGCCTCTAGCAAGTTTGTAAATCAAACAAAAAATGAGCAACATCAATATAATCCAAGTTTTAACACAAATTATATTCCAAGTTCAACATTAGAATACAATCCAAGTTCAACATCAAAAGACAATCCAAGTTTAAGAAGACAACAACAAGACACTATACAAGCCTTCACAGTAGACATTAAGCCTTCACAGTACACAATTCCAAGTTTCAGTCTTCAAATTTTAGCGTCTGATTTGTCATCTTCGCGTTACATTTCTTCCTCGAGTTCTGCATATATGTAATTAAATTAGAACTTAAATAGTATAGTAACGAAAAGTCAAAAAGTAATGAATAAATAACTAATTTTCCAGTATTTTATTCTCATCCAATTCCTCGTCCTCTTCATTAGTATGTTGGTTGAACTGCAACCAAGGTTGAGCACACACTAAAGCTTGCATGGTCCTTGGTTTTATTGAACTTCTTGGATCTAACACGCATCCACTCGTATTGAAAGCATATTCTGAGGCAATATTAGCCACGATTGGGTACTTGATGCCGTTAACTTTTCGCCAACTCAAGATGTCAAAAGTATCAAAAGTGATCTCAAATGAATCTTGCAATTATTTGGCTAAATCTCATATTGTATAACTAGACTTATCTGCTAAAATTTGTTTATCCCATTCATCCCAAAATTTCAAGCTAAACCATGTTATCATCATCATCGTCATTAACATCTTCCTCATCCTCTTCCAAATGAGGATCAACATGGAATAAACTAGTGGAGGCATGTACACAAGATCGGCATGAACGATATTCGTATTGTAAATATGAGTTAGACAACATTGAATCCACCCGATTTGCATATGCACTCGCTTGTGCTTCAATATATAATTTAGCAAGAGAAATCCTAACATACTTGTGCTTGTATCGAAGATCCAAAATATCAGCAACATATAATAAGTCATTAATATATTCAAATGTATCTCAATACTTGTTAAGTTTTGTTAACATCTTATAAGCCATAGATGCCATTCAATCACTATTTAAGACAAACTCTTAAGCACATGACGCATGTCCATAAGATCATGGAAAAAATTCATTGGATTTTACACTTGTACTTGTAGAGAATTTCCTTGTAACTTCATAAAACATCTTCAGAAATTTTAATAAACGTCTTGCATCTTTTCAATCATCCTTGTTAGGAGGCATGATAGCCGTTCTTACCAATGTGTCACGGTGTAGTTTATAAATTAACATGAACCACACCGTTAGAGTATCGGTGTTGGTTTCAGATTGCACCATTAAACCATTTACATCGCGGGTTAAAAAAGTGTTGGTTTGTCAGGTTCGGTGTCGGTCGGTGTGTCGGTTTCTTCGGTTTGGCGCTCTCCCCTAGATGGAACACTGCCTCGGAACAATGACCGTGCTCTTTAGCCCTGAACCACTACCTGAGGTAGCACTCAAGGCCAACTTCCAAGACATTAAAAGCACAACAAAGCTCACCCGCATAACTTTTTTTCCCGTTAAAAAAGCAGCCAACCAAAAAATAAAATAAACCGGCTTCCTCTAAAAAGTGTGCGGACCCCACACCGTACGGAAATTGTCCACTGACCTAGGTATGTGTTAGGCTCCAAACGACAAGTCGTCCAGTTACTCGCACACACACCAACTGCTCTGATACAAGTCCCAAGTCATCCGACAGATTCGGGGGTTTTGTCATCTGTTTCTGTAGTGGCCGTTGTAGAAATTGGGTACAAAATTTGGCGCCATTTTTGTCTTCCAAACTGTTAGTTATATAATAGAATGAAATCCAGTGAATACCCAAATACAGATTCTCATCATCATCATCAGAAGAAGAGTTGAAATAAATAAACCAAGAATTCATAAAAGAGTCCACATTTTGCCATTCCCAATCAAACATTCTCTTGCAATTGTAACCTTCCTCCCTCCCTGAATTGCTTGCCCGGCCAGCCGTTCACCAACCAAGCTCAGCTCTTCCAGGTCACTCCCATTTCCCGTTCTACGAACTGGGTTCCCTTAAAGATTCGATTTTTTGGTTCAAGATTGAATCTTTTTCCTTTTCTCTGATCTGGATCGCCTCCATTTTCGGGATTCTTTATCAAAATATAGGGTTGTTTGACCGAAGTGCACCGCCAATGCGTCCATATTTGTGGCTTCCTTCTTTGTTTTAAGCTCTTTCATTGGCAATCCTTCTCATATTCATTGAAGGGCTTCTTCCGCATCGTCCAAATCCTGCACCTTTCCAGGGTTTTTGCTTCTCTGTTTCTTGTTTTTACTTGGATTCAATAGGTTTAGTTACTGGTAAGTCCAATGAGGGAAAAAGGGAAAAGAAAAGATGAACTCAAGTTATACATTGGACAAGTTTAGTAGCAAGAAAGAGGTTCCTGGTCTTGTGTAATGAGATTTTTGTTTCTTGTGGCTTGCTTGCTTTTGAGGTGGGGTTATGTTGATGGGAAGCTTGATACTTGTTGGATTTCTGTTCTGCTTGCGCATAGTCGAGAGAGACGTTAGGGATGACGGACCAGAATGACGATGGCAAGAACTCCAACAAACCGAGACATCCGTCTGTAACAGATGAGGCTAGTGGTGCGGGGATTTCAGGTGGAGATAGTCCCTTAAAGAAAGGGCCGTGGAGTGCTGACGAAGACAAACTTCTGCAGGAGTATGTTCGAGATAATGGGGCGAGAAACTGGGATTCAATTAAGATGTGCACTAGGCTTCGTCGAGACGGGAAAAGCTGTCGTTTACGATGGCTCAATCAGCTAAGGCCAGATTTAAAAAAGCATGCTATCACAAGGGACGAGAAGCAGCTCATTGCTAAGCTTAATGCTCAGATGGGAAACAAATGGGCCAAAATAGCTGCACAGGTCAGTTGCTTTTTCCTTTTTCCGGAACTCATTGCGTTATACCATCATGCTTTGAACTTAGTAGTTATGTATTCATGACATTGCTCTGGCCTGGCTACCGGTTGTCAAGAGATGTAAGGTGTTAAATATCAACTTGTTGCTACTTTCTAGTGAAGCTGCTCAACGTTGATGAAGAGACATGTCCATTAATATAGTCTCCATAATGCTGCAATTCCAGAGATCCCAAACAAGTGTTTCAGTCGCTAAGGGGGTCAAAGAGTATGTATACCGGTGACATAGCTGTGATACTGTGCCTGTTTATATTCATCGAGGATTCAGTGTTTTCTTTTCCGAATTCTGATTCACGTCCTAGTATAATGATGTTTTCACTTATTATCTGCTCTTTTGCAGTTGCCTGGACGTACTGGCAACGAGATTAAGAATTACTGGAATGGAAGAGAAAGGCGATGGAACGAGCCGCTTAATCAGGCTGTAGGCCAATGGATTCCAAACGCAGACTTTGGAAATCTTAATATGCGTTCTGCCAGTATGGTAAGTCCAATGAGGGAAAAAGAAAAGAAAAGATGAATTCAAGCTATACATTGGACAAGTTTAGTAGCAAGGAAGAGGTTCCTGGTTTTGTGTAATGAGATTTTTGTTTCTTGTGGCTTGCTTGCTTTTGAGGTGGGGTTATGTTGATGGGAAGCTTGATACTTGTTGGATTTCTGTTTTGCTTGCGCATAGTCGAGAGAGACGTTCGGGATGACGGACCAGAATGACGATGGCAAGAACTCCAACAAACCAAGACATCCATCTGTAACAGATGAGGCTAGTGGTGCGGGGATTTCAGGTGGAGATAGTCCCTTAAAGAAAGGGCCGTGGAGCGCTGACGAAGACAAAATTCTGCAGGAGTATGTTCAAAAGCATGGGGAGGAAAGCTGGAATTCAGTTTCGAAGAACGCTGGGCTTCATCGAAGCGGATATAGCTGTCGTAGCCGATGGCTGTATCAGCTAAGGCCAGGTTTAAAAAAGAGTGCTATCACCAGGGACGAGGAGCAGTGCATTGGTAAGCTTCATGCTCAGATGGGAAACGAATGGGCCAAAATAGCTGAACAGGTGAGCTGCTTTTTCCTTTATCAGGAACTCATTGCGTTATACCATCATGCTTTGAACTTAGTAGTTATGTATTCATGAGTTTGCTCTGGCCTGGCTACCGGTTGTCAAGAGATGTAAGGTGTTAAATATCATCTTCTTGTTACTTTCTAGTGAAGCTGCTCAACAATGATGAAGAGACATGTCCATTATAGTGGTGTCTCCATAATGCCGCAATTCCAGAGATCCCAAACAAGTGTTTCAGTCTCTAAGGGGTCAAAGAGTATACCGGTGACATGGCTGGTGATACTGTGCATGTTTATATTCATCGAGGATTCACAGTATTAAGGTTTCCTTTTCCTAATTCTGATTCACGTCCTAGTGTACTGATGTTTTCACTTATTGTCTGCACTTTTGCAGTTGCCTGGACGTACTGACCACGAGATTGGAAGGTACTGGAAAAAGTACTGGAAAGTAAGAGAAAGGCGATTGAAAAGTGGAAACGTGCCGCTTAATCAGGCTGGAAGCCAAGGATGTCAAAACACGGGAACAGTGCAGCCTTTAGGCCAGTGGATTCCAAACGCAAACTTTGATATGCGTGCTGCCAGTAGGTTGCAACAAGGCATAAGCTCTCCAAATTCTCAGTTCTTTGCTTTCCCAACATTACGTCTAAGGGAATCAGAGACCAAGTCTGCTGGTGAGAAGATTACAGAACCGATCGACCTATGTCCCCAATACGACTCAGATCTGACTAGCACCTATGATATAACAGAACCAGGTGTTCTACCGGGTCATCGTGTGTTGCCAAATGACTATACTTCTTTTTCAGAGCCCATGTATGGTCCCCTGAATTTGGAGCTCCCTTCATTCCAATATTCAGAAACTCAACAGGATAGCTGGCGTCTGCCCTCTTTTCTGCAGCCCTCATTTCAGCCCGCTTTTGATACTTCGATTCAACAGTCAGAACACCGATGGCCGATAAACCGTGGTCTGTTGTTGGATACATATCTCTATGAACCGAATTCTGAACAGCCTTTGCAGAGACCTTTTGTTCAACAAAATCCAGAAGCATCCTTTTCATACGCTGATGCGGCTGGTAGATCGTTTATTTCCTCCGTCCAGGCCGAGCAAAACACGCCTTTTTTAGGTCCATCAGCTTCTCCATTGTTCAGTGAAAGTAGTCCAATCAGCAGAGGATCATCTTATGACATAGATTGGTTCTCTTCTCAAGATCAGGCTTCAGCCCAACTATCTGAGGCGAAAGCTAAGTTTGAGCAGATGCACACCGGGCATAATGTTTTACCGGATAGCTGGTCTTTCTCGCTGCGCTCATTTGAGCCCGCTGATGATTTGATTCATTGGACAAACAGTGGACTGTTGGATTCAGTGCTCTATAGACCGAATTTTGTTCCACAATATCCAGGAGCATCCTTTTCACAGACCGATGCAGCTGAGAGATCGTTTATTACCCCCAGCCAGGCCAACCCAAACATGCCTTCCGGTCAATCAGCTTCTTCGTTGTCCAGTGAACGTACGCCAATCAGAGGAACATCATCATCTTATGACCCAGGTCGGTGCTATGAGGTGCTTTTCCTCTTCACATGATCACTTCTAGTGATTCTACCATATATCTCTAATTGTATTCCCTCTTCATGTAGGATTCTTCGTTAATCATGAAGCAGTCGTCGACCAGGCTTTAACACAACAACCTGAGGAGAAATCTACCTCTGAGCAGACGGACATCTCCGGGACTAATGTTTTACCTGGCCCCTACCCCTCCAAGGATAAATGGAGAAAGTGAGTCAATGACGGAATTGCTGCAAGTTGCAACTGGAACTTCCCTTACCTTGCTGCACAAAGCGCAGCACAAGTGATGCTTTATCGCCACATATACCTATCGCCTTGCCGAGCTTATGTTCTGCACCATTTTTGCTACGAGCGTCACTGTTTCATCGCCTTTGGAACATTCCATTATGTTCATAGAACAAGATTGATGTAGCAGATACATCTGTACTGTAAATGTTCTATCCAGGACCGAGACTAGACTAGAGCCTGTCATGTTTTTCTGATACATTGTCCTAAACGTCAAGTTTTCTCATACTTTAAGCAGGTCCAGACTAAGAGCGGGGTTTGAGTTGGAAAATTTACGTATCAAATGGGACGTCTTTCCGCTGTTCTATTTGTCACTCCTGTAAAGTTAAAAGATAGATATTAAACTCTATCCTTCGGACATATAACAAAATTGTAGAAAAATAAATTGCTAATTCAACCTAATTTATGTTGCATTTGATTATTTACTTGTTTTAGTCAGAATTTTAGTTGTATTAGTTCTCTTTACCGAATTAATTACAGAGACATGTAACGTGTTGGTGTTGCAACTAAAAATGAGCCAAGCAATTATATTTAGGCATTCAATAATAAGAAAAACATAATCAACAAAACAATTAATTTACTTGTAGAGCATTATTATATTATAACTAAAAGATGTCAAATTCCAAACAAATCAGAAAGAATTTTGTCATTCAATGATCGTGTTCATCTGGAAATTATATTAACCGATCTACATGGCCTTTCAATTTTTTTGGAGATGATAATTTTGATTTTAAAATATAATTAGCAACTAAGAAGTAAATATCCTAAGTGAGCGCAAAACCCTCTTTCCACCTTATTGGTTTTGGCTATTACAGGTGACTTTATTAAATACAATCAAATTGGCTTAAATTGTAGAGACAAATTTCAAACACTAGAGAATGAATTGCTATGTAGTATTTTTTTAATATTACCATATTTTGTTGTCATATTGCATGTTTTGTGTGTCAACATTGACATATGTAAAAAACTTTAGGTAAAAACAATCTAAAATAATAAAGTGAAAGTCATATTAACATCTTTTGAATATCTGCATTGACATATCCATATTGTGAATTTTTCATGTAAATTTTTGCATTTTTACAAAAAAAATTTGTACATGTCAACATTGACGTAGAAAATATGTGAATATTAACATATGCATAATGGCAGTATTAAAAAATAAAATATGCTAGCGCAATTCTTCGATACGATTTGGAATAAATTTTTGTCCATACTTAATCTTGTTGGAGAATTGGTTTATAACCAAGGAAGAGATAGTTAAATACAAATGAGTGTATTATAAGATCACACCAAATGGTTTGGGGTGTTTGTGAGATCGTTGCAAAATTCGTTGACTAAGTTTTATAATGATATAAAATACTTGCAAGAAACCAATTTTAGGTGTGAATGAAAATTGGCTTAAAGGTGGTATGGTTATAGGTGGTAGGATTTGGATTTATGAGAATTGTTCCAAGTTCAAGGTCTTATATTTTGGAGCTGGGCCGCCGGACTTGTTGAAGCGATTCTCAATCCAAAATCCATTGGGCTTCCTCTGGGATAAGCCCATGCTATAGAACTTTCTTCTCCTTAATGGCATTTGAATTTAATTTTTAGTCAAATTAATGAGAATAACTACCAAGTCAATATGGGAGTTTATGGTCTTGTAACCACCCATTTACTCACCTTGTTAATGGCCATAATGATCATGGTTATTGTGAAATTGAATGTTGGAGGCCTAGGCTCCCTATAAAAGCAGCTCTCCTCCTCCATTCTAAGACACGCCATTGGCTCACACTCTTCCTTGAGCTCTCCACCTCTCCCTCTCTAGATCATAGCATTTCTCATTTGTGTTAGAGTTCTAGACTATTAAAAGTTCAAAAGGTGTTCAACAGTGCTTCCTATTGTTCACGTAATTGGGCATTGTACATTGGCAACTCTCTTACCCATGGAGGCATGAAGCTATAAGGCGGGTAATAAGAGTTTAAGGGCACACCCATGGAGGTTTGAAGCTATAAGGCAGGTAATAAGAGTTTAAGGGCACAAGGTTAGATCTGAAGTCCGTGATATCAAAGGAGGAGGACTACTAACGAGAAACATGAAGTAGAAGGAGGTAAAATTTCTATGGTTGTGCAAACTGTGCCGTAAGAATATACTTTTCTTCGATTTTTATATGTATTATTTTTATATATATGCGTGTCATACCATGATTTACTAATAAAAATCCAATAATCTTAAAACTCTTATTATATATAGTAAATTATGGTAATTAATGTGTATTTATATATTCTTTGCATACTATGTGATGTCTGATATTTGTTCTCTACTTTCTTTACTAGGCGGAATTGTTACAGAATGTTAATGCCCTTCATCGTCGCATGAACATCACAAAGTTGTTTGATGTTTCTTTGGTAGCCTTGGTTCTGTGATCTATTTTTGATTAAATAATATAACTCATTATTCTTTTCATGTTCAACGTTTGTTTGTTACTGCTCTTGTTTTCCTATTATAAAATTAATATTGTCACCATTGTTTACTACGGTGCAGTTTCTGTGTTCTTTTCCTTAATCGGTTTTAAATATAACATAGCAAAGTACATAAACTTGCAATACAACACCAACTATCATTCCAATCCATACGCTATTTTATATTTATGATTTGGTTCTGGTTCTAACCATTTTCTTTTGATCAGAACCAGAACCGGAACCAGAACCATTCTATCACTAATATTCAGAATTGGACCAGAACCATGCCTTATATGGTTCGGATTGGTTCCGATTCTAATGGTTTGGTTCTGGTTTGGTTTATGGTTCTTGGTTTTTTTGCTCACACCTAGTAATTTCCACACCCATTACACATAGAGAAGAGTGAAAATTACGGATTAGTTTTGATAATTTTCTGATTTTGCAAAAATATAGACAATCGTGAAAATAGTTCACTATCCGATCTGTTCGTGATCGTGAACTAACCAGTGACTTTATCACGTTAAAACGATCCTGTCAAAGCACACTACAACAAATAAGTATTTATTTATTGATGAATTAGTTCATTAATTATAAAGTAATTAACTTATAATTTTCTGTTAATTATGAGTCAAACCCTTCAAGACTTCTCATAAAAAAACATGCTGGATTTTTTTTTTCAGAAACGAGATAGGAAGATTTTGCTCCTAGAATTCATTGTCTAATACTCTTACATGTTCAAGGGAAATGCATGTATTGGTCCTTTGTTCATTATGTGTCACATTAAAATTTACATATCGTAGGAAAAGAGCTTACGAACAAAGTCTGAAAATATATTAACTTCCTACTTTGACAAATTTTTACAATCTATATATGATTTTTTTTTTCAATTTCCATGTAATTTTGTATTTAAATTTAATTTAATAAAAAAGTGACGATAATCTCGGATATAAATTAGTTGATCTTTAATTTGAGTGTCCCACGTTATCTTTGGCAGGAGAAGCATCCGTCACCCGTTTCAGTTGTTGGTCCTCCTCACACTAGCTTATGTTCGGTTTCCTTCCATAAGAGGGAAGAGACTAGAGAGAGCAGAACAAGAACCAGTTGGGAAATGGCTCTAACTTCCAACTGTTTGCCGTTCCCTCCACTTGTAAACCCGTTAAGGAAGCACAAGTTACTACAGATTTGCCACATTGGATGTGATCATAAGAAAGCAGGCCTTGTACTAGGAACCTACCGTAAGATATCATATGATCATTGTAAGAAATCTGTAGTTTGCATGTCTCAGAGGCAGCAGCAGCAGCAGGAGTACGAGGAGGCTGAGAGGTTGTTCTCCAATCTTAACCAGGCCACGTTGAAGAGAGAACCTGGTAAACCACTCTCTTTCTTCCTTGATTGGATTGCAGAAAGGAGTTATAATCTCAATATCCCACCCAAAACGTTGCTTTGACCATGTTAGAAATTTTATGTCCAACTATCGGACAGCTGAATCGACTCTTTAAGACTTAAGAGGTTGTAATATATTAATTAGAGGTAGCGAGTTCGAGCAGTGAAATTTCAACTGAATGGAGACATTGTCACCATTTGTGTTCCGACTCAAACCCAGATTAGTCGGCTCGGTTGGCATTTTTCTTATCCAAGTTGTTATTGTTTTCGTTGTGGCAGGAAGCGTGTCTAGTGCAATACTCCTGGTTGCTGGGACAACGGTAATAATTTACTCTGTTGTGCTAGTAGTGCAGATACAATGACAGGATGGTGTGTTTGCTGATGTTGCAAATGAATTATGTGACTAGGTAGGAGCCGGTATCCTCGCCATTCCCGCAGTGACTCAAGAATCCGGGTTTCTAGCTTCTGCAGTTGCTTGCATTCTTTGTTGGTTCTTCATGGTAATGGTCTTTACCCGTAGTTGATGTCATTTTCAGGCATTTCGTGGACGTGATTGTTGTTTATTGTGAATTCAGTCTTAAAATTCTATAATGACTTCACCTTGGACAGTAAAATGCAGGTCGTTACAGGGCTGCTGGTTGCCGAGGTGAACGTAAACACAATGTGTGAGCTTGGCTCTGGTGGAGTATCACTGGTAATCACATCAAGCATAAGCAATGCTCATTTTTTTCGTGCTGCTATGTGGCTTTATAAATGTACCTTTGTGTCTTCGCGTTCTGAATTCTTGCCGAATTTCAACCGTGTGTTTGATTGCAGGTGTCCATGGCCAGGAGAACTCTTGGAACAATTGGTGTGCAAATAGCCTGGTAAGGACGTGACTCGTTTTTGTCATTCAACGTTCCCTTGAAGTAAACTGCATATGATAGAGCAAATTGTCGTATTGACTTCTCTAACAGAGACAGAACTCGTTGCTGTTACCTGATTCGTGGTTGTCTTGCAGCTGGTCCTACATATTTATCCATTATGCTCTTCTAGTCGCTTACATAGCTCGCTCCTCTGATATTTTGACAAGCTATCTCGGCATTCCATTGTAAGAATCGTAGCTACTCTGATGGTTCTACAAGATTGCTGCACCTCTTTTGCTGGTTGCTAGTCAATGGACTTGAGAAATCTTTGGCATGCATACATTTATTGAACCTTAACATGTTCTGTACCAAAATTGCAGATGGCAAAGTGCAACTTTATTCT
>SOPF01028514.1:0-14130 GCA_012979155.1 Hypericum perforatum
AACAACATAAACTAAAGCTAAACGAATGCATGTTCTCACATGCATCAGAACGTATGACCGTTCCTCAACTTCCAAGTCTATTTGCATATTGCCATCCTCCACTTGCACTTCATTGTCTTCCCATAAATGATGGATTAGCTCATATGGTTTAATGGAGATTGCATCTTTTGCATATGCATTGAAGCAAATATCATCTGAGTGAGCTTGTCTTCTCTTAAAGGTTTGAGTTAAGGTAGACAACTCCTCAAAATCTTTGAGCACTACTTCAACATTTTGTATCATCTTCTCCATCTTTGCTTCTAATGAGTCTAATCTATCATTAAGGGAATCGGACTTTAGAGGTTGTACTTCTTCTTTGCACCATAAGGAATTAGGATTTCCACTTCACATTGGAATACTAGTGGTGTCATGTTGCCCCTCATTGTTATGCGCAAAATTCTCAAGATCTGAGAGGGCTCTATGGGGGGTATCGAACCAATATTCTTCATATTGACTTTTGTTATGTCCCAACCACCCACACCACTCGCAAGTCCAAAGCTGAGCCTGGTTGAGATTGAGTTTACTTTGATTTGCTTCCACCCATTTACGTGTATCCTCTACTTCATCTTCTAAAAAAGAAATTCCCATTTCTTTGTACCAATGGTAACCAAAGGAATCCATCTTCACTAGCTAAACTAAAATAAAACTATAAAGAAAATAAAAAAAATACTAATCCAAGTTCGTAAACCAAATTAAGTGTCTATAAATCATTCCTTAGCAACGGCACCAATTGGTCACTGCCAATTTGGTGTGTTTGTGCTACGTTTAGGGTCTATCTGGCATGTGCCAACAAAGAGTGGCCTGCACCAATTTTCTCGTTTTAGCGTCACTGGCGCGCGTCAACTAATGGTGGCGTTCACCAAGTTATCAATTACAGCAGCACTGGCGTACGCCAGCTAAGGGTAGTGTGCGCCAGGTTATCAGCAGAACTAATACAGAGTAAGTTGGGAAATATCGTCCCACAGAGACTGAGGTTCTAGGCAACTCTATGGTTTACAAACATGTTTAAGATCAGATTATGATGTTCAATGATTACACAAGTGATCTAAGTCTAGATAACAAACCTAAATGTCACAACTTTTACTAAAGCTAAAGGTTTGCTAGTTTACTAACTAACTACAAATAAAAACTTAGGATACTAAAGTGAGTAAGGCACCTAAACCAGCAACATAACCATGAGATAAAGAGTGTTCTGAGTGTATTTGATGTAGTTTAAGTGAATTAAAGGCAACCTCACCCATATTTTCGTGCACGAAGAGTCTAAATTGCTACTTAAGCTAGCTTACAAGGTTAGATATGTTCTTTCGACCTCACCAAGCAACTAAACTAAGTTAAGTACCAACTATAAGCTCCACTCCAAGGACAATTAGTAGGTCACCAAGAAGATTTCTCTTTTAGCAAGAGTACTCATCATCAAACTAACCTATCTATCAATCCTATCTCCTTTCGGTCTTAAGTTTTGACTAGCTACCTAGACTTGGTGGCCAAGCAAGTCTAAGCAATAGTATCAAGTACGTTGATAAGAACACATACATGAACATACACAACTCAAATTAGTGGCTACATCAAAGGTTACAAGGCACCAAACTCACATTTAACTACTCAAACATACTTAATATAAATAACATACGCATAAATAAAGTAAAGAGCAAAAGGAAAAGGAAGCTTATCAAAGGAGAAGAGGCCTTCCTCCTTCATGTTCTTCACAAGAAATATCTACATAGTGTTGGTGGTTTTTCCATCCACACATGCCATACTTGTGGTCCACTCTCTCACTTTGGCCACTTATGTTCCACCACCCTCACTTTGCAAAGCAAAACTAGCCTATATACTCACTAACTAATGGAATAGTAAACTAAATATCTAATCTAACTTATCTAACTAAATATCTAACCTAAAAATAATTCTAATGTGTTTGCCAACTTGTCCCCTTGCCTTCACAAAGCTTTAAACCGCCCTTGTCACTTCTTGCATTTGTTTGTCCAATACTCAGCTTTATTTTACTTCTGTCCGTCTGGTCTGGCATATGCCAAGTGCACCTGGCATACGCCAGGTCTTCAGATTTTTCCTTCTCCGAGTGCAAATGGTCATCTGAGTGATCTGTTATTCGAGTAACGGCTACTTGGTGTTTGCCATGTATGCTTGGCGTGCGCCAAGTGACCATGTATTATATTCCTTGGCTTTGCGACTTCCTTCTCATCCTTGGCTTTGCATGTCTGCTCGATAGTCCTCCACTTCTCCTCGAATATGCTTCTAAAACAAGCAGACTTAATGAAAAATGATAAACTCAATATAAATACACAATGAACAAAAACTATCACTAAGACAACTAAAACACAACTAAATCAACCTAAAATACTAAGAACGATATACAAAAAGGGTACGTATAATGTGTGTTTTTGACACTCATCATTTGTTCAATATAATAATTGGTAATCTCCCTCTATTTATTAAGAAAACATATCTCAGATACGAGGGTAGCTCTTTTAGTTCTAAGGAAAGAGCTCTTACAATTGAGGGTGGAGTACGATATGTCAAGTGAATTTCGAACTCCTCGAGTAGACCTTTCTTGTTAATTTCTTCCTTCACTTTATCCACAATATCCTTCTCTTCTTTCTCTAGTTCTTTATCCTTAATTCTAGAGATTTTCTCCTTGTAGAACTCGAGGATACACTCATCTACGGCATCAATTTTCATGCATATTCCCTCATCAAGAGGATGGTGCATAACACTTGTCATGTTAAACTCAACCTTCTTGTCTCCAATTCGGAGCACCAATTTACCATTATGCACATCTACCAATGCATGTGCTGTGTTAAGAAAGGATCTGCCATAAATCAGTGGACAGTTCTTGTCCTCAGAGAAATCCAGAACCACAAAGTCAACGGGGAAGACGAATTTATTAATCTTCACCAGGACATCCTCAACTGCACCGTATGGCTTCTTAATAGTTTGGTCTGCTAACTGGAGAAGCATTGAAGTTGGCTTAACTTCACACAAACTAAGCTTTATAAAATGTAGATAAAGGCATCAAGTTGATACTTGCACCTAAATCACACAGACATTTTGAAAACTCGGTTTCACCAATGAAATAGAGAATTGTAAAACTCCCCACATCTTTTAGCTTCATCGGAAGATTCTATGAAATTAGAGAGCTATAGTCAGCCGTGAGGGTGACTGTCTCTCCATCCTCCCACTTTCTTTTCTTAGTGATGAGTTCCTTTAGAAACTTGGCGTAAAGTGAAACTTGATCTAGCATCTCTAAGAAAGAGACACTTATTTGAATGTTCTTCATTTTCTCTATGAAATAGAGAAATTTTTCATCCATCCCCGACTTTCTTTTTACCCTTTGAGGATAAGGAAGAATGGGCACCATTGGTGGTAGTGGTACATAAACTTCTTCTTCTTCTGCTACTTCTTCTTGCGGGACCTTGTCTTTTTGAACTTCTTCCTCTTTATCTTTTTCTGGACTTACCACATCATTCTTCTTAGCCTTCTCTTTGACGATTCAAGAAGCTAATTCATTGCCATTTCTCAAGGAGATTGCATTAACTTGGCCTCAAGGATTTGCTTTAGTAGAACTTGGGAGAGAGCCAGATGCTCTTTGTGCATTTGTCTTTGCAATTTCCCCAAGTTGTACTTCCATGTTACGCATGGCAGTCGCTTGCCCTTTTAAAAATTATTCCAAATTGTTCTGCCTTGCTTCCTGGGCTGCTAATGCCTTCAAGATTTGACTTTAGTTATTGGAAGATTCTCTGGTTTATTGGATGAATTTCTTAACCTTGTCAAATCTCTCCTCAAGTGCTACCATTCTTTCTCCCAAGAACCCACGTGGTTCAAAAACTAGGTAGTGGTCCTTGTTGTGAGACATGTAAAGACAATCCTTTATCAGAAATGATTGCCATACTGTCATCATTGTTTCTCTCTTTCCATGAGAAGTTAGGGTGATTTCTCCACCAAGATTGTACGTAGAGGAATATGGATTATTTACCATTCGGTTTTCTCCTTGTCCTTGACCACCCACAAAGTTAACCTGCTCTATAGGTTGGCTCATCATCGCACATTGACTAATCTCGTGGCCACTATTGCCACAGGCTTCACAATGCTATTATAAAGCAACAGCATCAATTTTGTTTAGAGTCAAATCATGCAATTACTTTGCCATCAAGTTTAATTGCGTTTGAAAAGATGAGGAAGCATCAAGTTCAATTATTCCTCTTCTCTCACTTCACTCAGTTACCTCCCTTAACTCTCTAATGGGTTATTTTTTTCTCTCATTCATGATTATCCGGTTTGTTGTTGCCAGCTCTTCCAGAATATGGTGGGCTTCACCCCTTTCCTTTCTCAGGAAATTATCATTAGAAGCTGAATTAACAGTTCCCATTATTGTTGGCGACATGCTAAAATAAAAAGTCTTAAGAAGAGACTCCTCAGACAAACCATGGTGCCGGCATTTTCATTGTAATTCCTTAAATCTCTCCCAAGTTTCACTCAAAGACTCTCCTTCATGTTGTTCGAAGTTGGTGATCTCCTTAACAAGCTTGTTAGTGTTTGAGTAGGGGAAATATTTGTCAAGAAAAGCATTTGCCAATTGCTCCCATGTGGTTATAGGAGTACCCTTAAGTTGCTTATATCAGAGTTTAGCCTTGTCCCTTAACGTATAAGGAAATATTCTGATCTTAATAGCATCATCAGATGCTCCAGGATACTTAAAATTATCAGCTAATTCCATGAAATTTCCCAGATGTTCATTGGGATCTTCATTAGGCAAACTATAGAACTGACCTGAAACTTGAAGTATATGAATCACGGTTGGCTTAATTTCGAAGTGATTAGCTTCAACAGCTTGCCGTTGGATTCCAGTTAATGCTCCTTTGTATATTGGTCTCCCATGGTCCATTAGAGAAGGTCTAGGGCATGAACTCCAGCTCCTTGACACTCTTGCCTTTGGTTCATTCTTGCTTTCTCTCTTCTCTCCTTCCGCAATGATCTTTCTAACTGCGTTATTTCTTCTTCAATCTCCATCAGAGAAATATTGGTTGAACGGGTTAAAGGTATGCATGTAACTTGTCAAGCAAGACAAGTCATTTTGTCTAAAAATAAAAATAAAAATAAAAATAAAATATACTAATCCGAGTTCATAAACCGAATTGAGAGTCTAAATTCTCAATCCTCGGCAACGGCACCAATTAATGATTTGCTTTTTTTCTTTCTAAATGTTCTACTATAATTCTACTTAATAATGGATGATCGGTCATTTGTCCGGTCTTCCTGGTATACGCTCAAAATGGGTGGTGTGCGCCACCCTTCGACTAGCTCGAAGCTTTGGCACACGCCAATAGCACGTAGCTTGAGCCAAAAAGCTCATGGACGAATAAACCTGGCGTGCACCAACTGTGGTTGACATGCGCCAATTTATCAGCAGAATTGCAGTGAATTGTAATAAGAGTAAGTAGGGTTGTCGTACCACAGGGATTGAGTTTTAGGCCTACTTTAAGGTTAACAAACTATACTAGGATAAGATTATAAAGTTTGGTTTGTTGTTTGCACTATCTAAAGTCTAGACACAAATATAAAGATCACAACTTAAGCTATTAGTTTACTAGATACTAACTTACTAAGAATAATCACTTAGGCTACTAAAATGAGTGAGGTGCCTAAACCAGCAACATAACCATAAGATTCAAAGGGTTTTTAGTGTATGTGAAGTGGTCCGAATGAATCTAAGGCAACTCATCCATACTTTCGTGCAAGAAGAGCCTAAATTGATACTTAACTAAGCTTAGAAGGTTAGATATGTTCTTTCGACTCCACCAACTAACTAAACTAAGCTAAGAACCAACTGTATGCTCCACTCCAAGGATAATAAGTGGGTCACCAAGAAGATCTCTCTCCTAGCAAGAGTACTCTTCAACAAACCAACCTTTCCATCAATCCTATCTCCTTTCGGTCTCAAGTTTTGATTAGCTACCTAGGCTCGTTGATAAGAACACATTTAAACACATATTATCCCTCAAATTAGTAGCTACATGCAAGGTAACAAGGCACCAAACTCAAAGAAAACTATTCACACAGACTTATATAAATAACATGCATCTTTAATACATATTCAAAAAGCAAAGGTAAGAAAGCTTATCAAAGTTCTTCAAGCTTTCTTGCCTTCACCAGCTCGTACAAGAGAGAGAGATAGAGATGTTTTTGTCACTTTTTTACACTTCTCTTCCCTCCTTTTTTACACTTAGCAAAATAAGTCTATATACTTACTAACTAAAGGAATAGTAAACTAAATATCTAATCTAACTTATCTAACTAAAATATTTACTCCAAAAATATCTAAAAGCGTCAGCAAACTTGTTCCCCATCCTTCAGCAAAACCATAAGCCAACTTAGTCAAATCCACCATTTTGTTTATCCAACACTCAGATTATTTTATTTCTGTCAGACTGGTCTGGCGTGCGCCAGCTTCACGTGGCGTGCGCCAAGTCTTCGCAATTTCCATCCTTGAGTGCATCTGGTCGTCTGAGTGAATGGTCGTCTGAGTAACGACTACTTGGGGTGCACCATAAAGGCTTGGTGTGCGCCAGCTTCTCGTGCTAAGGACTCCTTGGCTTTGCATGTTCGCTCGATCGTCCACCACATCTCCTCATATAAGCTCATAAAAACAAGCAAACTCAATGAAAAACAATAAACTCAACATAAACACACAATGAACGAAAACTAACACTATGACAACTAAAATGCAACTAAATTAACCTAAAACACTAAGAATAATCTACTAAAAGGACACGAATATTGAGTATTTTTTACACTCATCAACGATGACAGTGGTGGATGGACGAACCAAGGAGACGAAGACGGTGAGTGGACGATGGTGCAACATGGACAATGAGTTGGAGATTGTGATGAAGAAAAGGGGAGGGTTGGAGGTGATGGTAGTAGAAGAGGGAATGGGTAGGTTAGAGATAGTAGTGAAAGTGATTGGGGAAGGAGTGAGTACATTAAAGAAAATATAGGAGTGGTTGATAGTGGTGGAAAAGAAGAAGGGAGACATAGGATTTATAAGGGAGTGGATACCCTGGGGACTTTCTCCTTGTCCCTAAATAGGGACAAGGTTCATTTAGACAAATCACTAATTTACTAATTAGTTGATTCTCTCTCCATTAAATGTCTGTAACCAACTGCCTAATTACTCACCTAATTTGACGGTTCTCTTTAATTATCATCTTTCTCTCTCCATTAAATACATATTTTAACGCAAAATATATGTCATTAGTCGTAATACAAAATAATTTTCACTAGTTTGGATAGTCGATTTACTAGTTTGAATTGCTGGTTTACTGGTATAGATTGCTGGTTCACTATTTTGAATTGATGGTTCATTGGTTTGAATTGTAGGTTCACTGGTTTGAATTACTGGTTTACTGGTTTGATTTATTGGTTCACTGGTTCGAATTGCTGGTTCACTGGTTTAATTATCTTCTTTCTCTCTCACTGGTTTGGATTGCGAGTTCCTTGGTTTGTTTTATTGGTTCACTGGTTTATTTTACTAGTTCACTGGTTCATTTTGCTGCTTCACTAGTTTGTTTTACTGGTTCAAAGTCCCAGGCGAGAGAAGAAAGTAGACGATTTTTTTTGGAAACATGAGTTTAGGAGGAGAGAGAAGGAGAATTAATTGATAATTCGGCTAAAAAAGGGAAGCATTAACTACTGGGTTTATTTTATTTTTTGGAAACTTGGGTTTAGGAGGAGAGAGAAGGGGAATTAAATGCTCATTCGCCTAAAAAGTAGGAATAATTAACTACTGGGAATCAATTAGTTTTGGCAAAAGTCCTAAATATCCCTAAACATTAATAGCCATTAGATGAACATCTTTTAGAATATATTCTAATCTAATGGCTGAGATTGTTGTCCCTATTTAGGGACAAGCTTTATGTAGTCCCCAGGGTATCCAAATTCGATTTATAAGAAGATTCTGATGGTTAATTTTTTTTAAATAAGAAAAAAAGAAAAAATTAAACGTTTTAACTGAATTTGTTTTTAGTTACTTTGTATTTAGCCCTTTACATTGGGTCGCTTTAGTTAGTCCCATGGAAAACATCAGGAAACATATTTAATGTCATCGGCTGACTACTGCACGCCTGCGAGACACCTTTGCTTTCCCTTGCAATTAATTTTTTCTTCCTCCTGAATATAAAAGTATTTTTTTTTCCAACAAAATAACGCAAAAGAAACCGAAAACAGAGGACCCCTCGGAGGGAATCCTAGGATGTCAAATTGTTAGTCTGACCAAACTTAATGGATCGTATTATTATTTTTTTTTGATAAATAATGGATCGTACTATCAGTCGCAAGTTTTTGTACTTTTAAGAAAATATGAAACGATCTCGCATGGTCACGACGAGTAAATAATTCACTTTCTTTGCATTCATCAGTTAGATACTGCATATTATTGGAAAGAGGGTCGCACTGCACCAAATTTCTTATTACAACATGTTGTAAGCGAATTATTGTTGTTATCTTATTATAGATTTTCCCGGCACTACCTTTAATTGATCTTTTTTCCTTCTGTTGATCTTTTCCTATAGAATTTTACTGCGACAAAATTTTGTCGGGAGAGTGCGACTGCTTTCGCACAATGTTGGTGTAATGGAGAAGGATGTAGGATAACATTTCTATAGACTATCTCAACAAAGAAATGTAATTGTTTCGTTTGATTAATAAAAGTAAGGGTGAGATCGCTGCGGATTGGTAAGTCTCTGTAAAATTTGACACCAACTCACAATTTTTTTAATACAAGAATTCAAACCGTGCGGTTTGCATTTTCCTATTAAAACTACAGTGTCGAGTTATTGCGGTGTCGAATTGGTGCGGTGTAATTTGAGATTTGACATTGCATTTTTTAACCCAAATCGAAAGCACAATGTAAGAAAAAAAAATTATGATTTTGTAATTTTTTTAAAAAGTTCAATACTTAATAGATATATTAACAACCAAAATTATATATTAAATAAAAGAAAACCACATACTTCATAACAAACCATAAAATCTTAGTAGAAAATAGAAAATTCTGTATAACAAAACATCATTAGCAAACAAACAAAACCAAATATAAATCCAAAAAATTTAAATCATGTAAAATCTCATGCTAGAGAGAAGATAATAGCAAACTGACAAATCTCAAATTCCGAGCTGACAACTCATAATAGTATAAACTAAATTTATTTACGAATTCCACGCAGTTTCATTAAACTTATATTAAACCAACGTTATTTTTATAGTTGCGGTGTAGTGCAGTTTCGCGTAATGAAAAAACTACAAATTGAATCCGAAAACAATATGTAGTGTAGCTTGGAACTATACCACGTCACCATTAAAACCATGTGGTTTTAATTTTTTTCGTTATGGTGCATACGGTTTTAAACTCATCCCTAAATAAAAATAGCATGTAATCAAAAACTAATTATAACGTGTTCTGATGCGTATATTTTTTTTATTAGTTAATTTCTTGAAATATGCCAGTGTATGTATCAATTTGTTTTGAGGGGGTTAATTATTATTGTAAGTACTAAAACTCAGTAATTTGTGATTTTATTCATTTCAAACTTAATATGATCTGACTTTTACTATTCCAGTGACAGGTTTTAATATTTGATACTTTTGGTTACAGTTTCAACCAGAATTAGTTTCTCGAACTTAGTCTTTGAACATCAGCGTCAAATCATACTTTTCTTTTCTACGTAACGCTGACATGTGAAGCAAAATTTGAGATTTTTTAGATTAGGACAAATAGGATTTTATTGGTGCTTTAAATTGGAGTTTGCTAAGTCATCGCCCCTTTGGAGAGATCATTCTCTTTTGTATGCGTACAACTTGTGCATTCATGTATCTAACAACTCGAACGCAAGCAAGCTTTTGGGAGAGGTATCGGAATAGTGAAAAAAATCTTAGTCAACAAACCAAGTATCGGAATAGTGAAAAAATGACGGTGTACACGTCTACCTTCGTGTTTGAGAGACTAAATCCATAATGTGTCTCCTATTCGCAAGCTGAACACGGATTTATTCCAGATATCAGCGGTGCGTATGTTGAGAGGTCATATCCATTCATGGAATTCGGACCAGTTTGAGAAATGACGTTGTAATGCCGACAATAAAATATATGGACCCATATTATTTGGTGCCCACCATGTTACTTGGAACAAGGACAACGCATGTGTAATTTATATGGTAAACGACTATGTACATGTAGTTGCCCCCGTCCATTGTATTTGGTTATTGGAGTATGGGTCGTGAAGAGACAAACACAAGTTATTTCGACGCAAGTAATTTGGTTGATCGCACAAGGTTCTTGTGTAACAGAAATTGATAAAGATTTGGATTCTAATTTTTGACAAACGTAATTATGGCGTAAAATTACGGATATATATAACCTTCTAGATGGGGAGTTTTGCGATTCTTGTTGGTGGACGGAGGAACCACCAAACCAATCCGTCATTAAAAATGTATTTAACCAATTAACTTGATGAATAACAATTTAATTAGAGGTCACTAATTTGTAACATACAAAATTTTGGTAAAAAATTGATGAGTTTGTAAACGTTTATTTTTGTCATGTATTTCATATATATATATATATAGTCGTGTTTTAGTACATTTTAGTCGTGTCTATTTGAGTTTCATGTCAATTGTATGCGTTCGAATCAAGAAATGAACGTCTACTGATCTTTCCTGTATTTTTATAGGTATTCAAAATGATTCACGAGCAATTGGAAATCGTTGAAGGGTTGATTACGAGAGAACATGTTGCAAGAGCCATAATTCTCTACTAGAGCATCAGATTTTTTTATGAGATATTTTTGAAAAACTTGAAGAGGGTCAAAATAGGAATATGAAAAAAATGAGACAAAGCTGAGAAAAACCTGTGGAACGCCTAGAACCTAGAGGGCGCCAACCAAAAAAGAAGTCACGAACCTATCGGGGACCAAGCACCCGACAGTCGCGAGGTGGTCGATCTAGCTATTTTGACTTCCTATTTTGAGCATATTCTGGACTTGAACGACTTTTGACCTATGTTTTGATTCTATAACATTATATTTTAATATTTGCCTTATTTTAGCCACTTGTTTTGATTTTTAGGAATTTTAATTAGGAATTCTAAGTTTTCATATTCTCTAGTTAGACTATTGGCTATATAAGGGCCATTAGTCTAAAAGTTTAAGGAACCGATTCTTATAACCTGGAGACTTCTTGCGAGTTTTAAAATTATTAATTGAAAATTAAGTTTTTCTATCCTTATGTCTATGATCTTGTGCTTATTGAATACGGGTAGTGATAAATTTATTATGAATATGATGTCTTAATTATGTGACTGATCACCTATGTTAATTTATTGTTTGAATATCTTATAGAGTAGTTGTTAGTTGATGTTCTTAATGCTTAACATAGTTTGTGCACCTAGGTTATGATTATAATAGATAAGAGTGGACCGAGAGATATTCAAGTTAATAAAAAGATTAATTAATATATTATTAGATATTAATGAGATATCTTGATATCGTAAGAATAACTTGCTAAGAGAAATCATCATAATTGAGATTAGTTTAGTTTTAAGTCTAGTTGATGAACAAAAATATTAATTGATAAATTAGACCTTTGCTATCTTTGTTTTGTCAACCTAATGAGCAAAATCATTAGGTATATGCCATAGATAACTCCAGGTACTAGTTAAGACTTCATAAGAACCATAATCTTGATATAAGTAGTTAATCTATAAGGATATTATGCTTGTTTCATCTTTATTGATAATAAATTATTTATTTGCATTTTTACATTTGTTTACTTTCATCGCAACACAACCTTTCTCATAAAAATTATTTACTTTTGCATATGATTAATTGTTAAGATTTTGTGTTCAACCTTAAATGACAAATTTTATTTACTACTATACTATTTAATCGTGTTAGATTGTTCATCAATTTTTCATACATCAAACTAATGTCGTCGATGCAAAACTAAAATTTAGGGGGCATAAAGTCAAAAGTAGTTTGTTTTATGTATGTTACTTGCTCATTTTGTGTGCTATATTTTGCAGGCACCTTAAGTGCATATAAAAAGCCCAGAGTGAAGGCTGAGACTTTGGCCCATATATTTTTTTGAAGTTGACATCAGAATAATCAAAGGGAACTTAGGTGAGATAAGAAGAATTGATGTGAGCACACCTACGAGCACACCTAATATCAAGCACCAAGACCCGTAACTAGTTCCAGTTCCAACTGGGCCAATTATAAGAGTAAGGGCCAAAAATTTTCAAGCTGAGTTCAATGGTCTAATTCAAGAAGTTTGGGCTTAATCCAATGTGTGCAAGACTAAGGACGTCCAAGGAGCCCATACAAAGCCCATGCACGTCATTGAAGCTAATTTGGAAGCTTAGCATGCATGCAATCTTTTGGAAGCATGCACGTGTGAAGATCAGCCTATTTTAGATATGCATCGACCTACTTTGGAATTGCATCTACTAGATATTATATGCTTAGATTTGTTTCTTGTTAAGTTACTTTAATTCGGCCAAAATCTCCTTGTTTAGGAATACTAGTTTAGGCCAGACTATTAAGCTCGTGTTTATGAGTTGTTTTGTTTAGGAATATTTGATACTTTGGAGCCTATATAAAGAGACTCCTAGCAATAAAATGAATAACAATTTTTTGCATAAGAAAAACTCATAAGTTATTGATACTTATTGTGTGTTCTTGTTGGTTAGATTGCTTAGCTAGGACAAAACCCTTAACTTATCAAATGGTCCATCCATCCCCATTTGTGGCATGATTCATCTTAGATCAAGGTCTGCAATTTCACTATTGCTATGGGTCAAGGTTAGCTAACACCAAGGTTCGGTACAAAGGAACAAGTCGTGGGTTGCTGTCTGTCCCCTCCCAAAGTAAAGGGTCTGAGTTGTGTGAGTTCCTTACGGAGTTCATATCAAGAATTAAGCTAGATCAATAGAGAGGAATTAACAAGGTAGAGAAAACAACGGTTTGGTGGAGGCTAATGTCTTACCATAAAGGTCCCTATTAGAATGATCTATTCCAAATTGGGATGAAAATCCTTATGGTGATGAGCTGTTATCTAAAGATACCTCCACCTTTAATATTTCATTTGGAGACGTCCAACTATTGTAGTCATCTGTCCTATTTAGTGAGTTACTAAAAGAAAATTCTTAAGTCTATTTAGTAACAGTGTGAGGATGTAAGCAAGATCATGAGATTTCAAGAAATGACCCTTGAAACCATAAAGTTTTGTATGATCTCTCTTTCAAGAACTACTACGATAGCTTAAAAGGAGAGCCAATTACAAGTTGGCCCCTTTTCAATGTTCAAGTTGGCATGACTCCTCTAAGATATCAACATCTTTTACTAGTGCAAGGGAATATATATATATATATATATATATATATATATATATATAATGCTTGAAAGCAGTTTAGGTCTTTATAGAAACCCTTCCTTCAACATGGCATAACCCAAGAAAATTTCATGTAGATTTTGTTGTTGTGAGAATGATGATTCATCTTGTGCCCATATCAATACCACATCAAATGAAGTGTTCATGAATAAATTAGCTGATAAAATAGTTTGGTTACTGGAAGAGATGACCAAAGTTAATGGCTTGTGGAAAAGTGATCACAATAGGAAAATTTCAAAGGACTCGAGCAAAGGAGTATAGACTTCGAATTCTATCAGTAAGTTAAAAGATCAAATAGAGGCGCTCTCCAAGAAGTTTGATGACTTAGTCACTAACAAAAAAATGTAACTACAATCCAAAAGATTTGTCAAGTTTGCAATGTAGTATATTTTATTAATGAGTGCCTATAGATAATAGAACTGCAAGTGTTTGCTAATAATAGTTAACCACCTAATTTTTTGTATCAACCAACCTTTCATCAGTTTGTCCAGCAAGCATATAATAATGGTGGTCAACAAGCACCAAAACAACCATTCCTAATAGATATTATCAAGAAAATGGCTGAACATTGGGAAGCACATTTATAAGAGGTGGAGACATTCCTAAAAGACAAGCTACTTAATTCTAGAAGATG
>SOPF01028515.1:0-21479 GCA_012979155.1 Hypericum perforatum
GTCGTGGTAGAAGCGACTTTTGGGGGATGTGAGCTTGTTTTTTTTTACTCTGGGGACGTGAAGTTGTTATAGAATGGCTTCTAGAGCTATTTTCAGAAGAAAGAGGTTGGTTTCAGATTACCTGAATGGCACGCCGCACTTGCTTCAGAGCTTTCAGCTCCTTGGCAAGCCAACTCTCCAGTCCGACTTGTGTGGATATAGCTCCATTGCGGATGAGAATCCAAGGAATGGTGATCTCGTGAAGGGGCCTTACGGGAGAAAGCAAGAAGTACTTGAGTTTCTGAATACGGGTTACTTTAAGCAGCGATATCTCCGTGCCGCTCCACTCGGTGTTGGACATCTTAGATCTCAGATATTCCCCTCGCGTTTTATCTCGGATGGTGTTCGTAGTGCATCTACTGTTGTAGCTAAAAGACCTGAGTTAGGTAGTGATGATGAGGATGGAGAAGCAGTGGCCAAGAGGAAAAAGGAAGCTTCTCCTGAGGAATGTGATCAAGCAGTGGAAGGTTTAAGTAGTGCAAAGGCCAAAGCAAAAGCCCAAAAGTTGCAAGAATCTCAAAGTGCTGTGAATTCTGTTTTACAAAAAACATGGTCCAAACTTTTAGGGATTGGTCCTGCTTTAAGAGCTGTGGCTTCCATGAGCAGGTAAGTGATCCCCCTTTCTTTTCATTTGTTATCCTCGGTTGGTTAAATTCGGCCGGAGTGTTGATCTAATGATTGGTGGGTTTTCAGGGAGGACTGGGCCAACAAGCTTGTCCACTGGAAACATGAATTTGTATCGACAATGAAACATTACTGGTTAGGTTGTAAGCTTTTGTGGAAAGATATACGAATCTGTTCAAGGTTGCTCTTAAAACTTGCCAATGGGAAGAGCTTATCAAGAAGGGAGAGGCAACAGTTGACTCGCACAACTGCAGATATTTTCAGACTTGTTCCTGTTGCAGTTTTCATAATTGTCCCATTCATGGAGTTCTTGTTACCGGTGTTCTTGAAGTTGTTCCCTAACATGTTGCCATCAACCTTTCAAGATAAGATGAAAGAAGAGGTGTGAATTTCACAAATGGTGATCTTGTCCAATCATTCTTAGCCAGAGCAGTTTGTTTTGTCCACTTGAACCATGGTTACGACTTTCTTCTTAATTTTTGAAACCCATAGGAAGCTTTGAAAAGAAGGCTACAAGCAAGAATTGAATATGCTAAGTTTCTTCAAGAGACAGCCCAAGAAATGGCAAAAGAAGTTCAAAATTCTCGAAGTGGAGAAGTGAAAAGAACTGCTGAAGATCTCGACAATTTCTTGAACAAGGTATGGTTAGGCAGCTTTCTGCCATTCTTGCTTCTGTTGTATAGTTCAAGCCTAACGTTCTTCATTCAATAGATTAAGGAATAATTTTCGAGCAATGCATCATGTTATGCAACCATGTATGTTAGGAAGATATATTATAATCATCTGCAAGTTCAAACAGGATCCAGCTTGACTGTCAAAATATCTTGCTAAAAAAGATAAAGATACTGTTTCACCTGAAACCTTAGTTTGCTCCTATGCAGTTCAATGACTGTCAAAATATCTTACTTTACATGGACAAAAAATTAGAGAGTGCTATGCAATTCGATGATTGTGCAGGTCAGGAAGGGTGCTGGTGTGTCTAATGAGGAAATCCTGGGCTTTGCTAAACTTTTCAATGACGAATTAACTTTGGATAATATTAGCAGGTTGGTTCTTACTGAGATTCTTTTGGTTCTGTATCTTGACTCATCATTAATTAAGTGATTCCATGCTATATTTATCTACCAAGTAAACATCGTAATTTTTCTGTGCCTTCTCTACTCCGTTGCTTCTTTCAGGTCTCGATTGGTTAATATGTGTAAATACATGGGAATCCAGCCCTATGGAACTGACAAATATTTGCGCTTTATGCTTCGTCAAAGACTTCAGAGGTACCCCTTCCTCCCTCTCTCTCTCTCTTTCAGGAATAATTATTTTCGTTAGATATTTGAAGTGTATCCACTAGGATCAAAGTTGTCAAAGGATAATATTTACAGTTCTGATAGAATCCTTCTCGAGTGATTTTTGCCGCCAATAGCTGCTGCGTAAAGTCCAATGTTCCTTTCATACACATATAGCTGGTGACTTCTTCTATTCAAGAGTATACGAGGCTGGATGTGCTTTCTGTTTGTACCTTGGTTCAAAAGCACCAAAACGAATATCAACGAGAGGTAGTCCAAGGGCTAAGGGACTTGGATTCGTTTAAGAAAGTCTCGGGTTCAAACATTAGCAATGGAAAAGACACCATTAAAAGAGCCACCCTTAGAATACAACCCGACATGGCTCGACTCTGAATACCATACATTGAATAAAAAGCATCAAAAAGATTTCTTTTATTCCAGAAATTGGCCACCTAGGTGGTTACTTGTTTGAGATGGGCATTGTGTTTCCAACCCTTTTTTTAACATTTGTAGGGGTCGAATAGTAAGTTTGAAATGTACTGTCGCAATAGTGATTATCCTGTACCATGGGCCCAAGATCCTGTTAACTGGATGTTATTTTTGTGCTTTTCTTTTGCAGGATTAAGAAGGATGATATGATGATTCAGGCTGAAGGTGTTGAATCCCTGTCAGAGGAAGAACTTCGTGAAGATTGTAGGGAAAGGGGAATGCTTGGGTTGCTGTCTGTTGAGGAGATGCGGCAACAGGTTTTCTTATTAATTATTCATATTTTGGTTGAGGGTTGTTGAACGGCATTGATGGTTTGCTGCCTGCTCTCGACCTGTTTGATTGGAGGCGAAGAATATCAAAATTGTTAAATAGCAGTGTGTATGAATGAATATAAAGAGCCATTGTTTATATGCATACACCACTACCTGAAAAGGTGGATGGCCACCATTCACTTTTTGTCCCGTCAACTCAAAACCCTTCATGAGAAGTTGGAGAATATGTACTTATGTTTTATTTTTTTTGCACTCCATTTTTTTCTGTCTTAGATAATATGTAGATAAGATACTTGTGCATGCAACGAATTCAGTATTTAAAGGTCACTGCTTTTACTCTTGTAGATCTCGATGTTTTAAGTTAGTGTGTTATGTTTGACTTCTAGTTTGTATATGCAGCTTCGTGATTGGCTCGATTTGTCTCTTAACCACTCAGTTCCGTCCTCCCTTTTGATTCTTTCAAGGTGACCAAAGCCTCTTATTTGTGTTCTTTCTCAATGCTCTATGCCTCTATCCACAGACATTTTCTGACTTGCATAAGCTTTTGTCCGATTTCTTGTAAGCAGGGCATTTACCGTGTCTGGAAGAGTGAAACCAGAGGAAGCTGTTCGAGCAACACTTTCATCTCTGCCTGATGAGGTGGTTGATACAGTTGGTGTAAGAGAGTTGCCATCTGAGGATTCTGTTTCTGAGAGGAGAAGAAAATTGGAGTATCTGGAGATGGAGGAGGAACTAATAAAGGTGCATATCTCCTTACTTTCTTCTTCAGTTTTGGTTTTAGTATTACCTTGGTGCACTTTCCCCTTAAGTATGTACACAGAGACCAGATTTGTTTTGAAGAGTACAGGTTCAGTTCCTTTCTTTCCTCAAATTTTGCCATTTTGTTTTCTTTGAGAGATTAAGCTGATAATTTTCAGGAAGAAGAGGAGGACGAGGAAGAAGAGATTGCCAAGACGAGAGACTCGCATATTAAAGAGGATGATATTGCTTTGAAAGAGATGATAATCCCAACAGGTGGAGAAGCACAAGAACTAGCTAGAGCAAGAACAGCGGAGAAACAAGAGCAACTCTGCGAACTAAGTCGTGCCCTGGCTGTTTTGGCCTCCGCTTCTGTAAGGATAAATTCAATAGAGTTTATCAGCAATAGCAGCGGTCATTGTCCATTGTCTGTAATTAATCCATGCCATCTCTTAATTGCTCTTATCTGATCTCTTGCAGTCGGTGAGCAAGGAGCGTGAAGATTTTCTGAAGCTCGTCAACAAGGAGGTATTTTAAGTTCAAATTTTAGTATTTACAGGCCTATGCTTTCCATATATGATATTATGAACTGGTGTTCTTGGAGGGCGTTGGTCTCAGTGTGTTTGATGCTCACTGGTAAACTGAGAAATCGGTCAAGTCAATTGTGATAGATTGCCGTTTCTGTCCTAAAGAAAAAGCTATCAAAACATTGCCTTTGTTGATCTTTCCAGATAGAGCTGTATAACAGCAAGGTAAGGAAAGATGGAGCAGATAGTGAGAAGGAGGCAATGGAAGCATACAGAGTTGCCCGAGATGAGAGTTCTGAAGCTCATGAAATTGATGAGGTTTCTTCAGCACTCATTGACAGGGTAAGGAGAAAGGCTATTTTACTTCTACGTAATTGCATAGTGACCGACTGTATAAGCCAAAATTGACTCTCTTGTATTATTTACTCCACATTGCACATCAGGTCGATTCCATGCTACAAAATCTAGAGAAGGAAATTGATGATGTCGATGCCAAAATCGGTGATCAATGGAGGCTTCTAGACAGGTATACTTTGATTTCGTCAAAGCTTTTAACTTATTCTTTTTTCTGAAAACAAATATGAACAAGGACTATATTGGCAGTTATATACCCCTGAAAAAGGAAAGGAAAATGATTACCTTCAATCTGAACTCACCTTTTTTTTTCAATTTAACTATCAAAAGTAGTCAACTGAATGTACTTGTATAAGAAAACAAATGTGGAATTTATTTCATTCCTAGGCATCGTCATGTCACATATGCCTGAGATGCTGCAATTGATGGAGCTTTAAGCTTATATTATTTTTGCCCTTGTCCGCTTTCTTGAATCTCCTAGTTTTGAATGTTAATATTATCTCCAATTGTTTGGATACATAAGTTAAAATCACTTATGTTACAGAGACTATGATGGTAAAGTGACCCCTGAGGAGGTGGCATCTGCTGCCAGTTACTTGAAAAAACAAATAGGCAAAGAAGGTTTGCTAGAACTCATCAGCAATCTATCAAAAGATGGAGGTAAGTGAAGTTTATTCGTTCATGTGTCAATGTGTTTGGTACAGTATTGTTTATTTTCGGTAGGCCAGTGCGTCCACTATGAAGGAGCATTGCAGCTGATGTCAGAAAGCATTGTGAATTCGTGATGGCTCTTTTATGTCACCAATCTAGCCGTGTTATGCGACCCAAAATTACAACGAATGGAAACATAGAGACCTCACCTTATCTATGCTAGTTTCTCGAGGACTGTAGTGTAGTGTGCAGTTCATGCCATGTTCAAATCAGAACAAGACTAGAATTGCCTTTGCTCTTATTTCATTGTGGTCGAAGATGATGTTCAAATTAGGGTCACGGTGTCCAGCTTGTTCATTTGTCACAATGCTCAACACCTCTTGTGAATTCCATTGAACAGATGGTAAGATTCTCGTGGAAGACATTGTCAAATTGGGCAGCCGAGTCGATGAATCCACAGCTGACAAAGAAAAAGCTGCACCGTAATGGTCAGGTCTCCCTTTTTTCCTCAGTGGTACTACCTAGCGAGATCCGATGATATAGTAGATGGTCTTAACTATCTTCTTCCTCCATTATTCTTTTGAAAAGATTTTGTGCCTCCTATAGAGATATAGAACATCCAACAGAGCAGTGAATGGACATAGAAGGAACTTCTTCTGCCTTTCTTGGCAGTCTTGTTCGAAGTAAATTATGATGTTCATGTTACAAGTTTCATTTCGAATATTTTGGTCCATGGTCCGTCCTTTCAACATGCATACATATATGGTTCATTCGACATTATCACCATAATATTCGTAACATTGCGGTTTGCTTCTTCGCCTTCGAAAAGTACGATGTGCAGAATGGTGATGAAAACTGAAATATCTCAAACGTCATTCAGGAGCTCGAATTCTCATTAGAAAAAAAACTCTCCAGTTGCACAAATCATTTCAAGTTACCACACATTGGTTTACGTTTCACTACGTAGCTCAGGATTCAGGAACTGGTATAGTGAGACCATCCGCACTTGGGAGTATTGTTTGGGATGTTGGGTTTCCACCTTTTCGCCCGTACCCGGGGAAAGAAAATTCTGAAAAGTAACACACCAATCAAGACAATTCCTCAGCTTTACCAATGAGTTGACGGGTTGCTGAAAATTCAATCCATGTTGCGAATTTAATTAGTCATTGTGATTTGTCTAATTAATTATTTCGAATTTTCGGTGTTTATTATTGAGCACTATTGAATTCTTCAGGCTAATTGGGCACATATTTGGCCCTCTCTTAAAAAAGATTGATTGCAAAATATTGTCACACCAAACATATTAAAAGTTAGGAGTTAGAACAATCACAAGAAAGATTTGCTACAACTTACTGTCATAACAAACAAGGACGAGAAAAGTATGATTGAGCCATTTAAGAGAAAGAATAATAGAACGATTAGAAATTCTCTAGAGTATCTAACAATTTGAGTTGTAATGAGTACATACTTTAGTGGAACAGTCTAGAGAGGAGAACGGAAAGGATGGAGGGAGAGCGGTGAATGGGGAAGGGCAGTGGCTGGCAAAAGTGGAGGAAGGTGGCTTTCGGATAGAGAGAAAAATTTGAGTTAAGTGGTTGAATGGGTTAGTTTTAATTGTGAGTTGGTTAATACTAGATATTTATACTTGGACAAAACGATGTATTGTTCGGTCTGGCAAGTTTTCGATGTTGTAAAAATATTACACTGAGTTGAACCTGATCGATTGGTTTAAACTGACTGCAAATCTACGAACTCATTTTCTGGTAGGGTTGAGTTCTGACACCCTTTGGATTGGTCGGATTTTCGGTTGGTCGATTTTGCACTCAGTTTTATCCACACTCGTGCTTCTGAGATGTTTTTGTTTTTACAGTTTCTTTCTCGTCTATGTCAGTCTCGTCTCCTACAATTAGCTTGTACTTATGCGTCTCATGCAACTGTTATAGCCTTCATCTTTGTGTTTACTTTTCGATTAGTCTAAGTTCTTTCTTTTTTTGTGCTTTTTAATTTTTTAGGAAAAATATTTTTCAGAATTTTTAAAAAAAAAAATTAATTCTATTGTGCACTATTCTATGCAAATAAATATTTTTAACTTATTAATAATTTTATAAATTATTTTGTATCAAATAATTCAATTTACGTGTTACATGTATGTTGCCGTAGAAAAGCGGATAGGTTGTTAGTACACAGTCCCTCTGGAGCGAGGCGAGGAAGAAGACGACTGACACAAAAATGGCGACACCCACACTATGCTCCTCCTCGATTCTCTTTTTCTCCAATTCCAATTCCAATTCCGATTCCCGATTCCATCGCCGTTCCCGACTCCGCTTCAGAGTCCACAACGCCTTCTTCCCCCGTAGTCTGACCCAACGTCTACCCTCAGCCGAAACACTCTCTCTTATCACCGCCTCCGCCTCCACCTCCGCCTTCCTCTTCCTCCTCCTCGGCGCCTCCGCCTCCGCCTCCGCCGCTTCCGCTCCTCCTCCTTTGCTCCCTGCCACCGCCACATCATCATCCTCGTCCCAGGACGGCGGTTACAAAGCTCTCGCGGAGGGTAACCCTTTTTTTTTATTTAACCTTGCTTTTCTCCTCGTCTCGTCTCGTTTCGTTTTTCTTTTTTCCTTTCAAGAATAAAACACCAAAGGCTGTAACCAATAATTAATTAATTACTTCTTAGCTTTTATTAATTAGGCGCGAAAATCATTTATTTTTTTTGTAGTTCCTTCGGAAAAACAAACTTTGCATGTGATGTTAAATATTAGTGTGTTCGTCTCGAAATAATTATATTTTTAATGTTTAGTTGAAGTTATGGAATTCATTAGCAAATTAATTGCATGTAGTTTTCTTTATAATTAGAACAAATGTTACCGAGATTAATGTAGTTGGTAGAAAAAGGAAAGAAAGAGATTGGCTTTCCATTGATGATAATTGTTGTTATTTTGTGTAAATTTTAGTGGAAGAAGATGAAAATAGAGAGGTGGAGAATGAGGACATGAACTCTGCGTTCGAAGCTCGGAAGTCCAAATCCTTTGCATTGTCTGTCCCGCTTAGGATCGTGGCACTTCGTGGTTCCATTCCTCCTTCCTGGCCCAAGGTCCCTTTTCGGGCAGTTTTTGTGGTTCTTTTTTTTTGTTTTTGCAAGTTATTTAGGTCGATTCTTAGTTTCCTACTCTTGTATTTGGGTCTTAGGAGTTCATGCAATCACAAGGGAAGAGGTTGAAGTTGCAGACGGAATATGCTGGGAGCTTGGAGAATATCTTCTTGGAATTGTCCAAGCCATTTGAGAAGAAGAATTTCGCTGTTAAGCGCAAGTCGACTGTTGCTGCTGACCTTGTTAGTGTTGGCGACTCTTGGCTCAGCCTGGTTATTAAGAAAGGTTTGATCCAGCCTATTGATGGGGCTGAACACCAAGATTGGTTCCAAAGCTTGAGCGATGATTGGAAGGTAATAATCCCCTCGGGAGTTGTAGTGATTTGGACTTGTTGCCTTTGCAAAATTGATTTTCGCCTGTCAGTAAGGTCACAGTCAAATGCAAGTGCTTATGTATCTGTCTGTACGTACTATGTCTGGTTCTGCTCTCAGTCATGTACTAAAAATGTCTCAGATATATCTACGCAGAAACTGCCAGGGAGAGATTGATCCTAAAGGTGATATATGGGCTGCTCCATATCGATGGGGCACAATGGTTATTGCATACAAGAAGAGCACATTCAAGAAGCGGAAATTGGCTCCTATCGAGGTATTCATTTTGTCTTTGTTTATTTATTTCGTAACTCTCGTCCATATGAGAGGCAGCCAGGGAGCATGTTACCTCTTTCCAGTTGACATGGTTGCCATTGTAGGATTGGAAAGATTTGTGGCGGCCGGAGCTTGCAGGGAGAATTGCAATGGTTGATTCTCCTAGAGAAGTTGTTGGTGCTGTCCTGAAGTATATGGGGGAGTCATATAACACAAAGAACATCGACTTACAGGTTGCTGGTGGGAGGTCTGAAGTGGAACAGAATCTCTCTGTTCTATGCAAACAGGTAGGCGTAGCCTTACAGTGGAGGCATAATTGTTAGACCTATAAAAATTGGACTTCGTTGAGTTTTATGCCGACTTTATGTGATGAACCTGTTCTGTGGGCCAGTATGTTTATGTTCTTTATGTTTCTAGCTCCCATAGAGGAGCAAAAGCTCGTGTCCTGAAAATATCAAGACAGACTATTTTTGTTATCTGCAGGTTCGCTTGTTTGATAGCTCGCAGTATCTCAAAGCATTTGGAGTGGGAGATGTATGGGTGGCTGTTGGGTGGAGTAATGATGTTCTTCCTGTTGCCAAACGCACGTCAAATGTTGCAGTTATAGTCCCAAAATCAGGGACTAGCCTGTGGGCCGATCTATGGGTACGTGTTTACTGCTTGGAACATTAATTTCTATATCCGAACTGGCAGTTTGAAGGATGTTAGTTGCTATGAGTATGTTATATAATTAGGTTGTCTTTAGCTAGACTCGTTCGTTTCTATGATTTTGATTCACTCCAGTGAATTTTGTAGGCTATTCCTGCTGCTTCTAGACTTCGAACAAACCAAATCGGAGGAAGAGTGAGAGGACCATCTCCACTGATACATCAATGGATAGAGTTTTGCCTGCAATCAGCTAGAGCCCTGCCATTCAAGCAAGAGGTTATCCCCGGGGCTATTCCCAGCGCCCTCGGGACCACTCCTAGAGAAATTCCTGCAGAGCTCACCAAGGGAAAGCCAGTATTAGACACTAATCTAATAGCTGGAGTTCCTCCGCCTGATGTTTCGTCGAGGTGTGAGTTCTTGGAGCCGTTGTCAGATGCATCACTGTCGGAATACAAGTCTCTGATAGCTAGCACAAAGAATCGAGATCCTGGTTTAATCCACAGAATATGGAAGCACCTCGGCGACGTAGTTAAGACAATTGGGATAAGGCCGCAGTGACAAAGCTACCATTGAATCACTTATGGTTGATGAATTCAATTAGACCTCGAAGGTTAAAGTGTGACTTCCGAGGTTCGCAAGTCGAGGGTGGCTAAGATGCTGCTAATCTCAGGTTAACTGGTTATTAATCATCCATCACAGCTTCCGCGACTAGAAGATAAAGCATGGTGACAGTGAAATATTTAGAGAAGATTTCCTTAAAACAATTGTGCAGAGAAGATATGGCATGCAGTGAGTATAGGCTGATGCACCAAAGATGTTTTTTATGGTACAACTTTCTGTGTAACTCTTGCCTGAGTCAAATCAATAAGCGAAAATAATGTGCATTGAATTAAAGTCAACATTGGAACAAGAGGTGGAATGCAAGAATACTTGGCAACAAATTTAAAGATCCTGTCAGTTTTTTGTACAAATTTTCGTATATACTTGAAATGACTGGATCGCAGAGAGAGGGAGGGAGGAAGAGGTAATGTCCCAAGCCACTAGTATAATCTCCAGCCCCATTGAAAACGAACAATCCTCAAAAACCCTTCAAATGGGAGACATGCCAGCACACGAACAGACGCTTAGATCCTCCATTAACGCTTAAAATCTGCAGAAAGAATGAACGAATAAACTGGAGGCAAAACCGCTGCAGATTCCGAGCGACCTCGCTGCTGGCAAATCACTCATCCAAGAAGCAAGGGAGTTCGAAGAGTCACCAATGCCAATGAAAATCAACAACGGAGGTTTCAGTCCGAATTGGAATCATAGAAGTCGCTTGGACATGGAGTCATGACCTCAGATTCAAGCAACTGAACCACTCTATGCATGGTTGGCCTGTCCTCTGGACTTGAGGAAACGCATTGGGTGGCCACTGAAAGCAATGCATCAAAGCTTTCTACCTGCACCCCCTCGCAGTTGGAATCGAGAATTTCTCGTGGCCGGCTCTCCGAGACTAGAAAATTTAACTGAAACAATAAGGCAGACGTGTGAATTTTCAAACATCTGAATTGAGGGACCAATCAGGGACTAGCACAGGACCGAAAGAGATGCTTACCCAGCCTACTACGTTCAGTCCCTTCTCAATAAATGATGCATCTGTAGGCCGTTTTCCACTTAGTACTTCAAGCACCAGAACACCGAAACTATAAACATCGGTCTTTTCTGTAGCTCTGCCACTTTGCATGTACTCTGCCATAACAGGAAGCATAATTCAGATATATAGTAAAGATCGTCGAGAATGCAGTTCCAAGAAGTTAAAATTCTCCCTGGGGGTGGCATTACTTACCAGGAGCTAGGTAACCAAACGTTCCTGCAACTATGGTTGTAATATGTGATTCTTCATCTTCTAACAGCTTGGCAAGTCCAAAGTCCGACACCCTAGCCTCCAGATTACCATCAAGCAAAATGTTACTCGACTTTATGTCACGGTGTATGATCCTGGGTGAGCAGTCGTGGTGCAAGTAGGCCAATCCCTTAGCTGCTCCCATGATAATGTTAAGGCGAGCATCCCAGTCCAATTGTTCAGATCTCTCTGTAGAAGAGGTAACTAAAATAATTCTATCATCTATAATTCCTTTTTCAGGGAGTGAAAGAGCATAGTTGCTAAATTATAGAAAAAGAACTTCTGCATGCATATATTAGAGACGAAGAGCTAAGAACTCAAGAAGCCAGTAAGACGAGGGTGAATTACTTTCTTACCATGGAGAGCTTCATCAAGGCTGCCACCAGATAAGAAATCATATATCAACAACTTTGACGTAGGCGAGTTGCAATAACCTCGCAAATTAACCAGGTATCTGTGTTTTATGCTTCCAAGAATCTCAAGCTCCCTCTCAAAGAACCGATCAAAGTACTCGTTCATCTTCACAATTCTCTTAAGAGCAAAAACATTTCCATCATCCATGGCTAGCTTGTATACTGTTCCAAAACCCCCAGAACCAATAATGTGTTCCTCGGTCAGTGTTTCAAGTTTTTTTATGATGTCCTTTGAGGAATATGGCAGATCTCCATGGAACATGACAATTGATGCACCTGGAGTAAGAAGTAGCCAACTCATGAGCTTGTGGCATAGTAGGCAAATACTGAAACAATTTAACCAGATTATCGAAAGACACTACTCAAGAGCAGAACCTCCGCTGACATCCATAGCAATACTATTCCCGTCATTCTTTCCGAACTTCTTGTACAAAAAGCATCCCCAAAAGCACATAAGCGCCACAAGAAGCAGGGCCCCAACTGTTGCTGAAGCACTAATCAGTAGTCGACCTGAATATTTCTTCTTTGCTCCTTGACCTAGGGCAACAAACACAGTCAATTTTGGGCCAAAATATTTATCTTATAATTTGCAGCTTCATTTACGCATCCAAAAGCAAAATAGAATCTTCCAGGCATTTGTCTAATTCTCAAAAAAGAAGACAATAGCAGATCAGAATCTTTCCAATTGTCTACCTGATCCCGGAAATTGAGAATCACTTCCGGGTCCTCCATTTGCATCTTTGCAGACCTTGTTGATCTGCTTTCCACACAAATCTTTATTCCCATCAAACCTAGATAGACACGTCAAGGAATATGTAGTTAGCTTCTGTGGCACTGACGGATGTACTCCAGTAACTTGACATATTATACTCAACCACCTGTACTTTTTAGCAGCGGAAGTTGGCATTTTGAGGAGTGCCCTAAGGTTTGCCTGACTATAAATTCAGATATGATTGAAAAGGTTCAATATAAGAAGGTGGTTCAACTTACGAACTCCCCGCAAAGTTGGCTAGCACGCCATTGGAAGGTATTGGGCCAACAAGAAAATTGTTTGAGACATTGCTATACAAAATAAAAACAAATCTCAGCACTGAAATAATAAGAATTTGATTTGAAGTATATGTGTATAACAACTAGTGAGCATACACTTACAATGTTGAGAGGTTGGTTAACATCCCCAGTGATGGAGGTATGGAACCCATGAGAGAATTGCCAGAGATATCTCTATCCCATAGAAAGCAGAAGGCACAAATGTGTGAAACCAGAAAAGGAAATCTCTTAGCGTTGTCTTCACAAAGAAGACATATCAATGAATTTATTAGAATCCAAATAACAACATTGATTTGCAAAAAATCATTATCAATCTCCACCAAAGCTTGCAATTCTGTTAGTTCCGTGTTAAGAAATTAAGAAAAACAGGAATCCCAAAGTGGATATTTTTAACAAGTAAAAGGAAATGAGCCACAATACAGTGAACAAAAACGAAAAAGTCATTTTGCAAAGGTCATGTCATGAGTGGTTAATCAAAATAATTATCAAAAAAAGTTTTTTCTACTTCCTCTGGTGACCAGCAATCCTCAACCACAACTGCTTCAGGATAGCAAGATGCATAACAGTCGATAAGAAAGCTAATTGTGCCAAGAAAAAAAGGTCTCTTTGTGCTTGATACACTGAAAAGCAAGATTTTTGAAGTTTACTTTACAATTCACTGGAGTAATAGGCAAAAATAAAATCGAAATGAAGAAAATGACTTACAGATTTTCAAGTTTGGACAGGTTTCCAAGCTCAGTTGGGATATAACTACTTAAGTAGTTCCCTTGCAAGTATCTGAAAGAGAAAGAGAGACAGCGCAAGAATACTAGTCATCTGATCCAAAGAAAAGAAGATAAATGTAATGACAAACTAAATTGAACATCAGGCAACCAGACTAATAAAACTAAGGACTTCTAATTTTTTTTGCATTCACAACTTGGATGATGGAAGAGCATGAACTTATCAACAAACTTTGACGAAGTTATGCAGCCAATCAAACAAATGAATGATAAATAGCACTTACAATCCCTGTAACTCGGTGCAGTTGCTCAATTCTGATGGGATTGGTCCATATAAGTTATTATTATACAGTGCTCTGAAAGATAGCATGGTATTGCATCAGAGACAAGTAAATCAATTAGCAAAAATTTTATTGAATGCCAAAGGATATATTAGTGGTGCAGAAAATCATACAAAACTTTCAAGTTCCCCAGCTTCCCAAGGTCAGAGGATATGGGTCCACTGAGTTTATGGTTCTTTAGACTCCTGGTACATTAAAGTTTACCAAATTGTTAAGAAATGCAACAAATATTCCACAAAATAAGGGTGATTCAAATGATCGCATAAGCGGTGAACTATAAATTCTCCGAGATGAATGGCAGTATTCTTGAGCTTACTTAAGTTCTTAAATTAAAAAAAAAAGGAGTAAATCATGTCAGTATCGTGAACCAATAAACTGACTGAAACTAGCAGAGCTTCCAGAGGATGAAGGGCATGTGTTCATTCCATGGGTTATTAAGAACAAACATGCATGATCAAAGCATATATTTTCTTATCCATTCAAACTCACAGATAAACGACTCTCTTGGATTTCTGATCGCATGTGACACCTCTCCAATTACATGGATCTGGATCCTCAGGTCTCCACAGAGGAAGTATACCATCTGAACTTTGAATTGCATTCCTGAAGCTTAGAAGAGCCTCACCTACAAGAAGAAAAGGTGAAATTGGCACACTGACCCTCCAAATACAAACATCATAAAGATTATGGGACTGGATCAAAAATAAGAAAGCTTCATATATGCCACTGCTTGCAAGGTATGCAAACAGTAAACTTGGAAAGAGATGTCCTTCTTAGTTATCAGTAAGCATCATCCGAGGATCAAACGAACAAGATGCTTCTAACTAGCAGCATTTCATACCGAATACAAGTAAGCCTATATCAGAAAACAAATATAACATAAATGAAATATGAGTCGTCTCATATCAGAGTAGTTAGCAACTTAGCATATTAGTCAAGTCTAAACTGCCACCACATACGCAACATTAATATACCAATGAGGCAACTAAACAAGGATTCTACGAACATCCAAATTGACAAACAACTAAATAAACGTCAGGATGGTCCTACCATACTAATGAAGAGAGATTCATTAATGTGACTGGGAATAATGAAGAGTGAAAAATCCAAAGATAAAAACATACCATCGGGACTGATAGCTCCACTTCTGTTAAACAAAATAGCAAGCAGCAAAAGAAGAAAAATCCAGGGCCTTTGACATTTCTTTGAACAGATAGCCATGATGGCACTGGTCAAGTATATGATGTTAAGTACATATCATCTGATCGCAAGATCCAGAGCAATCCCCTCTGGATGCAAAGCTAAAACTGCCATGCGTTCTTATCAGCCGCAACAGAAGCAGAACATGCCTGCGAAAGGACTCATCATAAGAAACAAAAAAAAGAGAGAGCAATTTAGAATTCAGATGTATAAGAGAACGTGCAAAACCGTTGACACTATTTTGCAGCCACTGCCTATAAAGAACACAATAAAATCTCTATATGCATCGAGATGCATATATGCACGTCAAACAAAGCATGATCACCACCAAACAAGTACGCATGTCTTGTTTTCGAGGGGCATAGAACTTCCCGGGAATGCATATCCAAGGAAATTCAGTATCCGTAAGATCAAATGTTGGTGTTACATACTAGGAGGCCCTGTTTATCTCTTCCATTTTAATGAGTCAACTCTTCCATATTCCATTCACTTTCAACTAATTTCGCTCTTCACATAAAGACATCACAATTAGCACCCGTGGAACGCAACAGACCTGATTGGGCAATTTAACATCAATGTATATTGCTTTTTATCATCATCAAGCTGCTCGCTAGGGCATGACAAACAGGACCAATTCTTATCACAAAAGATGCTGAGCTCTTGGACTAAACAAGACAGCAGCAAAGCAAATACCACCAGTCTTCACCCCAAAAAATATCCAGACGAATAAAACCACGCTCTAGGCCCACTCGTTGAAGATAACTCACAAAGAAGAAGGAAAAAAGGAAAAAATTTAAAATAACCTAAAACAGCTTTAATTTGGAATAAATTTTAGTAACCACTTTAACTCACTTTGATATTCTAATTTAATTCACCATATCCACCAGAACCAGATCCTCTCTAATTAAACATATTAAAGAAATTATAATCTCTCTCTCTCTCTCTCTCTCCCCGCTCCTCTTCTTCCCCCTTCTTCAACCTCGAAAAAAAATCTCTCTAAAGGAACAAAAATATCAAGCATTCATGTTCACAACTCTCAACTTCTTCAAGAGCCAATCCAAAATTAGAAAGAACGAAAAATTCAAAAAAAAAAACCTCAAAAGAGCGGTTAATCAAAAATGCAGTGACAAGCCGAAACAGACCGCGAGAGGAAAGAAAAAAAAAAGAGTGTACCTAAACAGTTGGAGTCCAAGCTCAAGCTAGTTCTTCTACTTGCTCCCGATTTTTTTTCTTTTTTTTTTATAATAATAATATATTTTTTAGGAAAGAAGGAGAGAATAGAGGCGAGCTCTCTCCTTCGATGCAGAATAACGATCGCCTCAGATTTGATCTGTGTGAAAAAAAGGAAAGAGTGAGCTGTAAAGAGGTATCAAACAAGACCACCACCACACTATACCAAAAATTAAATAAATAAATATATAAATAAATAAAAATATCAAAGAAAAAACCAAAAACTGCCTAAACAGTAACCACCTTAAGATTTTAGTGAGCGGAGAGGAGGAGGAAAATGGAAGAAAAAAAAGGTTGGGAGTAGAAAGAAAGAGAGGCTTGTATTGGATTGGTTATTAATTATTTTGGTTTTTGTTGTATTTCTTTTTAGAATTATTATTATTATTATTATTATTATTTAGGCTGCAGAGTGAGTGAGAGTGAGTGGGAATAGTATGGATGCCTAGGAATTAAATTTGGGTAGAGGAGGTGCATCAGCTTAAACCAATCAAAGCGGATGTGGGTTCCACACGTGTGAGCTGGACACCTCGCACGTGCCGACCGACGCTTCTTTTTCTGATAAATGACCGACGGACTCTCTTCTTCTTCTGGTGCCTTCCTAATCCTTTCTTCTCCCCAGGTTTTTAGCTGGAGGCAAGAATTCAAACCAAGAGTAAATTTCCAAACAATTCTGCGAATGTTCATATCTAAGTTTATATAGATCGAGAAAAACACCGACATTATTTGTAATGAGAATCATCCTAAAATTAAAAATAATCCAAACATAATTTGTCCAATAAATATTATGATACCGTAAAGTTCCAACAATGAAATAATTTTAAATTTAAATAATATTGAAAAAATTCGAGTTTGTAATATATTTTGTTTACTATTTATCAACGAACGACGATTTTGTAAGAATAGAGAGAGTGGGGCCGCTCGGGTTAGAATGAGCGAGTAGTGCGGTGTGGGCTGTACTTGGCTGCAGTTGCTGCCGCTACTTCTGTCGTTTTAGGGCCGCCCCCGACAGCTCTTCTTTTTACGGACGGTAAATTTTTTGGTTCCCGGTACACTTTTGTCACATGGAGTCCGTATTCTCTCTTGTACTGGTAAATTACCTTAATAACTAATATATGGTTGGATTTTGTCGACATTAATTCATATTAACTTTATTGCACTATATAATCAATTACTTAGTATTCCGCAAAATACATGTGGCCAAACATTAAAAAATTGAGTTAGTGCAGCTCAACTTGACTTGTAGTATTTTACGAGATTGGTGGTTGCAATCTCGCTTGATCTATATGATATGGAAAATATCACACTGAATAGGTTGTATATATCATGTTATTTATTAATAAAATTTATTTTTTATAAGGACTTAAATTATAGTATATAATTTCGAGAAGATTATTAAACATTCTTCAATGATGAAATTAATTACACTGTATCAAAAGTGTGGGTGGATTGGAATGTAAAAAAAAATATGGTACCTAAAGTTTTGCTTGATTGGGTCATTCCCTATTGAATCTTTAGTTATACTTCTCGCAGAGCAAAAGATATCTAATTTGATTTCCCATGAACAAAATAATTGATTACTGGACAATTTCCGACAGCTTGAATTGGAAGGTTGACCTATAGGGCAATGACTCGAGTTTCTGTTGTGCATGCAAATTATATACTCTGTTTTTCACAAATTAGAGAATCTGAACCAAGGCGGTGCCTATCTAATGGACCACTGTATGCCTCACATAATGCATTGATGTCATATCGCCTATTCTATAAATGAACTATGGATCCATGCATATGTACGGGAGTACAACGAAGTATGACGTACGACTATGGTTTAAGACCATAAGACTATTATAGAAAGTAGACGACAGGTAACATAATTTCATGCAAAAAGTTCCTTTTTTTTTGTTTAGGCTTCTTTTATTCATCAAAATGTCGATATGTTCAAGTTTGAGATATATGTCAATTCAATTTCGAGAAATATAATAATTTCAAAATATCGCTCAATTTCTATTTATTTTGGTGGTAAATATTTTTCAAATACGCATTTTTTATGACAAATTTATTACTATCGTTAATTATCTCTCTAGTATCTGAATGGACAGTACCTACGACTAGTCAATTTTTTGTATCCTATCTTTGATGCTAAACGTTATTAAAAAAATCTTAAAATTTTAACATACCCCCTTTTCTCAAAATTCAAAACGTTGTGGATTTTGTTTTACGGTATACTTAAATTTGGAGTTTGTAAAAAAATAGGTACATTTTGATATTCTTTTAACCGCTAGAAAGTAAAATCTACGGACCCAAGAGGCATGGACCTCTTGTTATATGCATATATGATACATGCAACAAATTCCTTTGACTAATTAAAACATAGGCAAGATTAGGCATTAATGGAGCATCAAAAAATACCCACCCCACAAGAAAAGAAAGGTCAAAATTTGAGGTTAGATCAATGAATATGCCTGCAGGCGAATACAATATATTAATATATGTAATTGCCCGACTTGCAAGTAAGTACGGCGTGACATGCCATTAATTTTTCGAGTCGGGAGCCGAAATTTTGTCCTTATCTGTAGACTTTTCTTTGAAGGGTATATCTGTACGTTTATCGTTAAAACGAAGAAGACTTAGAATATGTAGCATCTTTGCCAAAATAAAATATACAATAAAACCAGAAAAAATTGGGAGAGCTAGCTGGCGAATAAAATGTGTATGTAGATAATGCGAGTTTAGAAAATGCCAAAAAATTGGACCGACGACAATAACGTCATTTGTGAAGGAGCAGTTACATTACAAAAAATATAAGTTTTAATACTAAAAGGTGCTTAGGCGACGGTAATGCACTACGAGGAAGACCATGTTATATAGTAGGGTCGGGACAGCTATGTGGGCCTAGATTAACCTCATACCCGTTACGCATGCCATTGACTACAGCAATGATTGATTAATTGGATAAAAGTTAAGAGATCACAATATCAATTTTTACCAAAGTAAAATAAGGGGAGATAATATACGATTAAAACTTGTACTGGATAGAGGGATAGTAATGAAAATTATTGATTTTTAAGTTATTAATATTACGTATAATATGTTTATGTTTTTTTATAAGTAGATTGTTTATTAATAAAAATATTATAATATCAAGAGTAATTCTTTCGCTTAAATACATATTTATCCACGACAATTGTAAAGTTTCTAAACTTTCAAGCTGTCCTAATGAAGATGTAAAAATTAATATGTTTGGCCTATCTTCCGGAACTTAAAATTTTTCTATCACGGGATCCTGTTAGTGTTGGGCAGTCCTTATACTTCTCACTCTTCTCGTCAATTTCGGCCCTAAATTGAATTTCGGCCCAACTTTTTATAATATGTTTATGTTTGATCAAATTAACGAGCAAATGTAGTACGGAGCATGGAAATGAAATGGGGTGAGGCGTCTTCTTATTCGTACCCAATAAATATTATGGGGAAGGAAATTCTTTTACAGTGATTTTTAGAATCAAATCGAGTTATTTCAATAATATTTGTTTTATACTTGAAATTTACGTTTAAGTTTTAATTATTAAAACAGAATCCGATGACCACTTTCTAAGAACTCGGATGCACTTTATCAAGTGCCCAATGGTATCCGATGAGCACTAATTTTAAAAAAGTTGAGATTTAATTAGGAATGATAACTTTGACAAGTCAAGATAATAAATGTTTATCATTAAAAAATTTCGTTAAACTGATTGAACAAACAAATTTGACCCGAAAGTCAAGGGAGAAACAAAGTGTGCCACGTGGACAAATGTGGCCCGTTAGATAACCTCGGGAATACTAGGTATCTCCATCGTCCAAGCCCAGAGAAGAGAGAGAGGAGAAGATGACTCGAGGGAAGCAGAAAATCGAAGCGCAAAAGAAGAACGCGGAGAAGAACCAGAAGGGAAAGGGGTCTCAGCTCGAGGCTCGAGCCGTTGGCCTCAAAATCGCTTGCCCCATATGCAAGGTAACTCTCTCTCTCTCTCTCTCTCTCTAATTTTCTATGGCGGGGAAACCCTAGTCTAGACGGAACTAAAAAATCGCTTAAGGAATCGATTCGATTGCCGAAATCGGATGGCCTCTTAGCTTGGGGATGGAAATAGGGAATCACACGAACCGTCCTGACACTTTCGATTTCGGAAGGGAGAGGCGATGCGGTGTTTAATGGGCGTGTCTTTCGGTTGGAAAGTGCAGTGGTTTGTGTATGGTTATCATCCAGAAATTAGTTGTTTGTTGAATTTTTCATTGACGGATATGCTATTCGTTGTTTCGGTAATGGAGATCGATGCATAGTGAATCATATGGTTTCTGTGTTGTTGTAGCAGAGGCAGGGTAATTTATGTATTCCACAAGTTGAGAGTTTTTAGTGCGCAGTTTGGATTGTGTGAAGATCATCTGTTGCACTTGATACATTCACTATCTTTCATACTGTGATGTGAATGGCTATCAGGTGGTGGTTGGGAAGAGCCTCTGAATTGCTATAAAAAATTTATGGACCCTTTCCACCGATTGCTTCATTTCCTACCATTTTGTTTGCGCTGTTAGTATTGTTTTGTATTTCGGGTCGGATTGAGTAGAGATCACAGATCATTTTATGTGTTCCATGAACGCATGAACCCACATTAGTTGCATTTTTTGCATGACATGACCAGCAGGCTAAGAAAAGCCAAGCGGAGCTCGAGATCAGTTTGTGTCTATATCTGGTTTTTTATAACCGTGGTCGGCCCTTGTTCAGATGATTGGGTCTCTTTAGCATACTTTTTTTGGGTTGAAGCTCTTTATCCTAGCTAAACCTTTCAATTACTTGGTCTCCGATTTTCCATTAAACTTCTCCATTTTCCAGTGTCAATGTATCATACAATATTTATCTGAAGCTGGCTTTAATTTTCAGGTGTCACTGGCAAATCACAAGCAGCTTGTCGATCACTATGGCTCAAAACACCCTAAAGAGGAGCCGCCTAATGAATCAAGCTGATATGCATATGGCGAGTGTAAAAATGGCATTGTGTGAAATTGAATAAAATGCTCTCTATATGTAATTAACAATGTGCTAGAGCTAATTTCATTAAACATCTTTTGTCATCTGGAACAAGGAAATGTGTGCCTCGTCTTGTTTATCTTGTGAGATTGGGTACCTGGCGAACGAATTCTTAAAAAATCAGGGAAGCAATGATGGCAGAAACTGAACCATTCAGAATGTCTTCTAGTGATTCTTTTGATGTGTCATAGATTCAAAAGATGGCTCGAAATTGAAAGTTATTCA
>SOPF01028515.1:31535-109237 GCA_012979155.1 Hypericum perforatum
TTCCTTTTCCAAAATCTATATCATCTCTTATCTCCACATGGGACATTTCCTTTTCCAAAATCTATATCATCTCTTATCTCCACATGGGACATTTTAGGTTAGATTAATTCAGATTTGAATTGGATAAAATTTTGGAATGGCAATAAAAAAATTTCGACAAGATATGAACAAATTGTCAAACAATTAGCAGATGCGGGGATCATGTGCGCTCTGGCTCGGGGGCCCCAACTTTACCATTTACCAGGGGTATCATGGAAGGCCCACAAAACCGTGTGAGCCCAGCCCAACCCACAGCATTTCGTTTGATCGTTTCTACTGTACACACTCTGTTCTCTCTTCCCTGAACAAACGTCGAAACTACAATAATTCTCAAAAAAATAATAATGAATATTAATTAATTCGTCTCGGAAACGGAAAATATTAATTCGTCTTCAAAAAATAATAATTATTAATTCCTTGTCTCGTCCATTTCTCTGTCTCTCACAAGCAACCAACTTTTAGAAGGTTGCGAAGCGTAGAGAATGGAAGCCGAGGGAATACTCGAAGAGCTTCAATGCGTAGAGTTGGAGATTGAAGACGTCCGAGGTATTTATTACCAAAGTTACCAATATACCCTTTACCGTTCTCGTACTTGAGAGGTTATTCTTAGGGTTTCGAAATGATTCTAGAGCAGGTAAGGGCGCTATTGGACCGGCAAGAGAAGCTGCACGAGAGGCAAGCGGAGCTGAAGTCAATATTGGAGGCATGCGAAGCTTCTGGAAGCCCCGTCCTGGCGGACAATAACTCTGTTCCTGAAGACTGGTCGGGCTCCTTCGAGTGGGATTCCCGTGCGGACGATGTCCGGTTTAATGTCTTCGGGATCCCCACGTACCGCGCAAACCAGCGGGAGGTCTGTTACTTTCTATTTGCTTGGTATTTGTATTAGACTATTAGTCAAGTTTGCGTTATGATCAAATGTTCTCGTGTACTGATAGTTGGAAATGTTGACAGATAGTGAACGCGGTAATGAGCGGGAGAGATGTTCTTGTGATTATGGCGGCCGGTGGAGGCAAGAGCCTCTGTTACCAGCTCCCAGCGATTCTCCGGGACGGGGTTGCGCTTGTTGTCAGTCCCTTGCTTTCTCTAATCCAAGATCAGGTTGTCTTTCTAGCATAGAATGCACTTCGGCTGTGGCTTGTTTGCAACTGTAAGTAGATCATTCTCGACTGAAATTGCTTTGTGCAGGTTATGGGTTTGGCTGCTTTGGGTGTCCGGTCTTCCATGCTGACATCCACTACTAGCAAGGATGAAGAGAAGTTCATATATAAAGCACTTGAAAAGGGTGAAGGGGATCTTAAAATTTTGTATGTCACGCCAGAGAAGATATCAAAGAGCAAGAGGTTCATGTCAAAGCTTGAGAAATGTCATCATGCAGGCCGTCTCTCTTTGATTGCAATTGATGTGAGTGATGATGCTTAAAGTAGTTTTGAGGTTCATTCGGTTTTCGTTGTTAGTATGTGCTGGGTTTTGTATGGGACTCACCCTGATGGCTTTTTTCCATCTAGAAGGGTTGTGTATCTAGAAATAGTTCTCGAGTTAGTATAATGCTTTTGTTTTTTTTTTTTTGCCATTTTGCAGGAAGCGCATTGCTGTAGTCAGTGGGGTCATGACTTCCGACCTGATTATAAGAACCTTGGTATCCTCAAAACTCAATTTCCCAAAGTTCCAGTGGTTGCTTTAACGGTATGTTTTTGCGTTTTTCAATATCTAAGACCAGGATAGAAGTTAGATGCTTTGTGTCACAGATTCCATTTAGAAGCAAGATGGCTGATCCTGTTGCAAATATTTACTTTTTCCAGGCAACTGCTACCCAAAAAGTTCAATATGATTTAATGGAGATGCTTCATATCCCAAAATGTGTCAAATTTGTCAGCACAGTCAACAGGCCCAATCTTTTCTATATGGTACATCTTTAATCAGGTCATATATCAAGTGCTTTCTTTTGTTTTCAATTAGCAATCTGAGAGAGTTTTTACGACTTTACATTTGTTCAGGTACGGGAGAAGTCCTCAGTTGCTAAAGTTCTAATTGATGAGATTGCTTGTTTCATTCGAGAATCCTATCCAAATGGTGAATCTGGGATAGTCTATTGCTTCTCCAGGAAGGAATGTGAACAGGTTTCAACCGTCCCAGCTATGCATGATTCTTAATTATTTGAACTGTTCTTCATATGGGTACAATTTTGTATAGTTCCTGGTCAGATGTGCATTGTTCCTTCATTCTGGAATTGAGGTACTTCCTGTCTGAATAGATGTAATTTGTTAAATTCACCATAGAGAAGATAGATTGACAGCTTTGGAGAAGAAAATAATTTTCTGTCGGAGGCAAGAAGAATTTTGTCTTGGTTTTTTCTTTTGATAAGTGACTTTCTTGCGAATCTTGTTATCGGTATGAAGTACGCCTTTATTTGCAGCACAGCGAAAGAAAAACGGCAGCTTATTCTAAACTAGTTTAACCATGTCATTTTGGGTAGCCATTAACTAAATATATTTTTGTCGTCAATTACTGTGAACGGAGTGAGAATTTCCCGATATATGTATGTGTCAGTTCTATGCTTATTTCCAAAGAGATGACATATATTTAATCTTGCACAGAACTGGAAGTCCATGATTACTTAATACATGTCTTGTGCTTTTTTACCCTTACCCATATCCATCCTCTCTATTCAATGGTAGGTAGCAGCTGACTTATGTGAAAGAGGAATCTTGGCAGCTTATTATCATGCAGATATGGATCCAAATGCACGAGAGAAGATCCATACAAGGTATAGCCATTTTGCTGGCATATTGAATTTTGGCAGGAACGTTTTATAGTCCGGTCTTTCCCTTGTTTTATAGAGTTCTTACCGTTTATGGTGATTGAGGCTAAGGCATTTTAGGAACATAGGTGGGTAGGTAGCTCAGATGACCTTAATTTACATTTGATATTAGCAAAGAAGCCACATAATTCTGTTATATTTCTCAGCCAAACTTGTGTCTCCACTTGGTTTTGATTTGGTTACAACTTACAAGTTACAACCATCTTCTATTCCATCTATGTTCTGGTTCTGAACTATCATTCTTCTTCTTCCTTTGGTTTAGTATTAAATTCGGTTCAAGTTCTGCTAGCTGACATAATGACTGTTGAAATGAGAAACGAGAGGAGTCAATATTTTATAAGAATTTGTTTTATTTTTTATGTAGGTGGAGCAAAAGCAAGCTCCAGGTTATTGTTGGTACGGTATGCCATTTTTTTCCTTAATTGGTCCGGTATGTGATGTTACAACCTTTATTTGTAGTCTACATGAATGTGCTTCACCTGATGAAGTTGTTTTTTTATGCTAGGTGGCTTTTGGCATGGGGATCAACAAACCAGATGGTATGATACACTTGATTTACCGCTGAAATACCATGTTTCTGATATTATGACCTATTTTGTTAAACAAGATCGTCTAATCATGAGAAAGTTTTGGTGATCACTTGTAGTCAGGTTTGTCATTCACCACAGTCTTAGTAAATCAATGGAAACATATTATCAGGCATGTCTTCTGACCTTCATGAAGTAGCTTTCTTACTAGCAAATAGTTCATTCTGAAACATCTCACACTGCAGGAAAGCGGTAGAGCTGGACGAGATGGACTTCCTTCAGAGTGTCTACTTTTTTTTAGGCCCGCTGATGTTCCTAGGCAGGTAAACTATTCTCTTCTCATTACTATGTATAGTTGGATAATCTCTCGGTATCTCTTCAATTTTACTACAATATCTAGTGCTTCTTTGCAGAGTTCTATGGTTTTCTATGAGAACTCTGGATTGCAGAATCTTTATGACATAGTTCAATATTGTCAGGTATGGTGTGATATAATATCATCTCCAGTCTTTCCGACAGAAAGTGTTTTCCTTACTCTTATTTATTAATCTAAATTATTTGCATGTTCTACGTGCTTATAGTATATATCGTTTTCTTCTCATTTAAGCCTATATGGGAGTTTTACATTGTTATCATGCAACCTGTCATTTGTAATAGAAAGCCTTCTTAGATGGTCGCTGAGAATATTTCTTTTACATTGTAGTCCAGAAGACAATGTCGCAGAAGTGCCATTTTTAGACATTTTTCTGAACAAGTACAAGATTGCAATGGTAATTTTTTTTTCATTTCCTTTATGCAAATTGGTTGTGGTAATACTTAACACTAAATAATTTTTCTTCCAAAGGGATGTGTGACAATTGTGCCTTGCCAGGGGAAGTAAAGGAAATTGATGTCTCTAGTAAGTGATTCTTTAGAAAGGTCTTTGTTTATTTGTTTCCTGTGAATCCGAGAGTGTGTTAGATTAATCGGAGTTAGATATTTCAGTTTTTTCTTATGCCTTTGTCCCTGTTGTCTTGAATTGAGAATTGAAGAAATCCGTGTTTGAATGTTTCCAGGAGATGCAAACGTTATTGTTTCGTTGGTGCAAGAGGTTCAACAAAATGATCAGAGAGTGACGATGTTGCAATTGGTGGATAGAATGAAAACCAAACACAAGGAAAAAGGTTTGCCCCCACTGATCCTTTTATTGTCTCTGAACACACAGGATGTCTTGTGCATTTTATTTGTTCTTGCCACATGTTGTGTTGTCTAGCTCCCATTTTATTCAACTTTCCTTTTTGTTTTTTGCTGATACCCACAGGATCCGGCCTCATGAAAGAGGAGATTGAACAGCTGGTTATACAGCTCATACTAGATCGTGTTTTAGTGAGTACCATTCAACGACGAAACTTGTCCATCGAACTTCTGGTTTAACTCATATTTTATATTGTAAAGATTATATAGTTTCTTTAGATGATGAAGAAAACCTTGACTAAAAGTGTGAAAGATGCAAGTAAATTTAGGCAAAAATCATTGAAATATTCAAGAAGCAGCTTCAATAAATGCGGAGACCTCTTTGTTTAGCTTTGTGTTTGGTTGGTCTTCAGTGGCGTGGAACATATAAATCATCGTTGAGGGAACACTTTATCTGTCGTTATTGAATAATATTCTAGCTACTGGTCAGAATATTGCACCTATGGGTTGTCGACGTTTTACATGTCTGTAGGCAACTCCTGATTATTTTGGCGGCTGCAATATCTTTTGCAGAAAGAAGAGTTTCAACATACAGCATACTCCACGAATGCTTATGTCGCCCCAGGACCTTTGGCAAGATCGCTACTGCTAGGTGAGATTTATTCCTTCAAACAAAGTTGCAATTCTTGGTCAGGATCTTTCTTTATGTCCTCAATTTGTGGTGCAACTAATGTGGGACGCTTAATGCTGTACACTTATCAATGCTCTACTTGCAACGTATAGCCTCCTGTACGACATTGCGTTATAGTGAGCTTGAAACCAAGATTATAATTTTGTGGTCGAACGTATGACATTGCAGGGAAGAAGACGGTTAAACTTGAAATTTCAAGCAAAGAGAAGATGAGGGCTAGCAGCGTGAAAACAAGAAAACGGAACCAGACAATGTCCGGGTTGGAGTGCAAACTTGATGAGCTGCGGAAAGAGCTCTCCGTAAATCATGGAGGAATATTTCCTCATTCTGTCCTGTCTACTCAACAGATTAGTGCAATCAGTGACCAAAGGCCCAACTCAATGGAAGAGGCAAGTTCCTAACTTATTAACTATTTCATTTTGCATTTTCCAGGATTGAAACTACTGGTAGTAAGACAACCGAGAATGTTGGTCGCTTTGACCATGGACATGAAGATTGATTGATATGAAGATTGCAACTTTTTTTCTGATTCGGGGAGAGCCGATAATCAATGAACATGTCACTGATGATAAGCATAATAATGTCTGCAGTTGGAGAATATCATTGGAAGATTGAAGACAGAGAAGTATGGCGATAGAATCCTCGAAGAAATACAAAAGTACGTGGCCACGGATAATCCTAATGATGAAAAGTTTGACGAGGAAGAAACACAAAAGTTGGAGAATGCGGATCGAAGTAGCAAGAGGCAGAAAACGAAAAAGAATGTCGTTCTCATAGAGAGCAGTGACGATGAACAATGAGAGAGTTCCTAGAAAGAATCTATTCGAGTCTCTGATCAGTCTGATTTGCTGGTCCAGCAGATAGCCATTCCCGAGAAAGAATCCAATTTTTGCTTTGTTTTTGGCTTGTCCATTCATATTCTTCCAATGACGATTAGGTAAAAACTTAAAAAGGGTCCAAAAATGTAATCACAGCGACAGTTTGTGCAGGCTACTTATTCCTCCAACACATCAGACACCCACTTCCTGTTGGAGAACAAGGCATTCAAAACTGTTGGACAAAGATGACGGACATGATCTTTTCCAGAATTTGAATTCAACCGTTGAAATTCTATCATCGCACGAAGGAACCACACAGAAGCATCTTCAGCGGTACACCTGTAGCTACTGTCGGTATCAGTGTCGTAGTTTCCCCCGGGGGGCTTCCAACTCAAACAAAATAATAATATCCCGGAGTTTGTACTGGCACGAAACAAACATATAAACAATTGGGAAAAAAACACTAGTGCCGATGGAACAATTAGTGTCGCCACTGAGGATTGGCACTATCAGACAACAACTACGAGTACAGTCGCCACGTGTCATGTCAGCGAAAGCAAGAGGTAGAAGAAGTTTTAGAAAGGCTCTTCCATTTTCTTGTAATAACACTATAAAATATTATACCTTTCTTCTTCGTCCTCCCTGCTTCATCAATTCCACTCCCACTACTACTTCTCCTCCTCCCTCCACGATTCTGTTTCCAAGGTTATCTCTTTTTGCCTTCTCTCTCCTCTTTTTTTTTATTCATTTTGTTGATTGAATCGTTTCCCAAGCTGTTGATCAGTTGAGTTTTTTTTTTTCTTTTCATTTTTGGGTCATTGGATATCTTGTGTTAATTGGGTTTTATGAAGTTTTTATTCTTTCTAGCTGTACTGGACACGATCATTGACTTGTGCACTTGGAAAATGGGATTTTTTTTTGCTTGCAGGAAAGAGAGGTTCAACAAGAAGTCAACTTGCACGAAGATCTTGTGCAAAATGGTTGATCATGAAGTGGATGTGGACACTTCGGGGAAGATGATTTTTGAGCCTATATTGGAAAATGGGGTGTTCCGTTTCGATTGCTCGGCGGATGCTAGAGCTGCTGCTTTTCCTAGTCTCTCATTTGTGAAGAACAAAGACAGGGAGACACCCATTTTGGCTCAAGGTGTTCCTTCATATGTTCCGGCTTTCGAATGCGTTCTTGGCCAGCAGATCGTTAAACTTGAGGTTTTCGTTGATTTCTTGCTTGCCTGTGAGTCTTTGATTATATATTCTTACTCCTTATCGTTGTTTAATGTAAATGGTATTTCTTTTTTTAGCTGCCTGCTGGTACTTCATTCTATGGAACTGGAGAAGTTAGCGGACAGCTTGAGCGCACTGGGAAGAGAGTAAGCCTCATGCACGATTATGAGTAACGAATTGGGCTTTTCGTTTTTCACACTTAGTGTTTTTTAGGTGTTCACATGGAACACGGATGCATGGGGTTACGGTCCAGGGACAACATCTCTGTACCAGTCTCACCCTTGGGTTCTTGCGGTTCTTCCCAGTGGAGAGGCAATAGGCATCCTTGCTGACACCACAAGGCGCTGCGAGGTTGCTGGATATTTACATCACAAAACAGTTACGGGACTTAAAAGTCTGTTGCTCTATCTTAACTTGTTATCTTTTTGTTACTGAACAGATTGACCTAAGGAAAGAATCAGTGATTCAGTTCATTGCTCCACCCTCATATCCTGTCATCACATTTGGTCCATTTGAGTCACCTGGCACCGTACTGAAATATCTGTCTCGTGCAATTGGTAATTTCTTTTGCACCTGTTATGATCCTTTTTCTCCTTCATGCCGCAGTTCTTGTCTTACCCTTTTGTTTGTTGTTTCTTCTTTGAAGTTGAGGGTAAGAACTATTAAAATAACATCAGCTCGGAGGCTCCAATAAGAACCTTCAAACTAAAATCGGTTATGTAGTTGTCTGTTCTTTAGAAATTTCTGAAACTAAAATTTTGGACATAAAGAGGGTTAGATTTCTAGGTTCGATATATAGGTAAAATTTAATCACTTCTCTTATCTAGCTAGAATTTGTCCTTGTTTGCTATCATTCATTGCAAAACTATGCTGCAGTAGGTGCGATAGATAATGTATATAATAGCTCTAGTACTTGTCTCAAGCGTTATTCTTTTGCTGGGTTCTTTCTCCTGCTCTACATATCTTCAAAATGGCATCTTGATTAACATTAAGACTTCACTCTTTTTAACAGGAACGGTGTTCATGCCTCCGAAATGGTCTTTGGGCTATCATCAGTGTCGTTGGAGCTATGATTCTGATAAAAGGGTCAGAGAGGTTGGTAATCTTCTAGAATTGTTCTTCGTAATTTCTGGAGGGATGAAGAGTTCCCCGAACTAGTTTGGGAAATATATGGACCTTTGAACCATGTTATGTTGACCCATCTACACGTTCAGGTTGCCAGAACATTTCGGCAGAAGGGCATACCTTGTGATGTTTTGTGGATGGACATTGATTACATGGATGGTTTTCGATGTTTTACATTTGACCAGGTACAATAGTCTTTATGCCTGACCCACAAATAGCTTGCCATGTCTTTTCTTCACATCCCTTTTCCAAGACGCTTTCCAATTTGCTTGCATTTGGATTGTTTTCCCTGTAAGAAATAAGATTTTGGTTGGATTGTTACATTGATATTTCAGGAACGCTTTCCAGACCCCAAATCGTTGGCGAATGATCTGCATGAAATGGGCATCAAGGCCATTTGGATGCTTGACCCTGGTATCAAGCATGAAGATGGTTACTTTGTCTATGACAGTGGTTCTCAGAATGATGCATGGATTAAGAAAGCAGATGGAAGCTCATACATAGGTATGTTTAGTCATGTCCTAGCTGTTTCGTGTATGCAACTAGTTTCTCTTAATGGTTGTTTTACATGAATACTGCTGTTTTTAGGGGAGGTATGGCCTGGCCCATGTGTTTTTCCTGACTTCACTCAAGCTAAGGCTCGTTCTTGGTGGGCTAATCTAGTTAAAGATTTTGTTTCTAATGGTGTTGACGGGATATGGAATGATATGAATGAGCCAGCTGTTTTCAAGGTACTTTTTGATACTTGTGGACATCTCTGCCTGTGGTCCAGTGGCCTTGCTTTTAATCTGTTCCTGTTCAGACTGTAACAAAGACAATGCCTGAGAGCAATATTCACCGAGGAGATGATGAACTTGGCGGCTGTCAGAGTCACTCTCACTATCACAATGTACGTTCATAAGCCATGGAACATTGTTACATTTTCGAAGTCGCATTTTTTCCCTTTGGATTCAGTGACAAGTAACTATTCTCTTTGTTCCCAACCCTTGTAGACGTCGATAAATAGATTGTTTGCTTTTCATTGTAGCATCTGAGCTACTAGCTCTGGTTATACCGGTGTACATTCATCTTTTGTCTCCCAGATTTTACATCTTTATGTCCTTGTTATATGAGGTTTTGTAGGTGTATGGCTTGCTGATGGCAAGATCCACATACGAAGGCATGAAATTGGGTGACAAGAACAAGCGCCCTTTTGTTCTTACCAGAGCAGGGTTTATCGGTAGCCAACGATATGCTGCAACATGGACTGGAGATAATCTTTCCAACTGGGAGCACTTACACATGTCAATCTCCATGGTACTTTCAATTGGTAAGGGCCTTGTTGCTTCTTCGTTTGGATAGTGGAAGATGTCAATAGAGAGGTGTAACTAATTGAGATAAAATCAGTTTGAGAACTAATGTAGGAAACTATTTCTAGAACCAAGGTTTGCCAATATGCCATAGAGAACTATTTATATAACCAAGTTTTGCAAGACTAGAACTAATATAGGATAGAGACAACTTATTCCAATTCCCAACCTCCCCCCACCCGAAACTTCCTGAAGCTTTGTGTTTCTTGTTCTAAAGCTTTTATGACATAGATTACTTATAGAGTTAAGCTGCTTTGTTCGGCACTTTTTACCAAGTTGATTTCTATCATATTTCTATTCACCCCTTACAGGGACTGAGTGGCCAGCCTCTTTCTGGGCCTGACATTGGTGGATTTGCCGGGAATGCTACACCCAAGCTGTTTGGAAGATGGATGGGCGTAGGTTCAATGTTCCCGTTCTGCCGTGGGCACTCTGAAATGGGAACTAATGATCATGAGCCGTGGTCCTTTGGAGGAGAGGTTGGCTCTTAGCACTAGAAACTAATTGAACGCTGTTGGTGGTTCGTCTGCATTTTCTTCTTCTTGGTTGATTCTTGCCTGTGATGTTTGACTTCCAGTGTTATTTTAGACCAGAACTTTGTCCACAAATTAACTTACCTTATTTGTTGTTTCATCCCATGAAAATGTTTCATAGATTTGTTAAGTTTTCTCTTACCCGCCTCCTCTTTACTCATTCTTTAGTGTGAAGAAGTTTGTCGAGTAGCTCTTACGAGGCGGTATCGGCTAATACCTCACATATACACACTGTTTTATCTGTCACATACTACGGGTATACCAGTGGCGTCCCCTGCCTTCTTTGCTGGTAGGTTCTGCTGTTGGATAGAGTGCAATTGTTGAACATTGAGCAGGTCTCTTCAATTTCATTCTGAAGGCTAACAAGGAACTTATAATTTTGTGCAGATACAAAAGATCCTCGGCTAAGAACAGTTGAAAACTCTTTTCTATTGGGACCGATTTTGGTTCACGCAAGGTTCTCTCGTTTGCTTTATTATCATAATGTGTTTCACAAGCCACCAGCTTAATTTATACTACTGGGTATAATGGTTGTGCTGATATCATTCGTTTTCATTGAAGCTTTCTCTCAAATCCGGGAAATAGTGAAGCAGAGGTGCTGCCCAAAGGAACCTGGTTGAGATTTGATTTTGAGGACTCGCATCCAGTATGTAGCAGCATCCATTATTTTCTAATCCTTACAATCAAGTTCACTTCCTTCTTCCTCACAATTTCTATATGTAACAGGATCTACCAACTTTATACTTGAAAGGCGGATCAATAATTCCGGCGGGTCCCCCTCATCAGAATCTTGATGAACTGCGTCCATCTGATGACCTGACTCTTCTTGTAGCTTTGGATGAATATGGTAACTTAATACATATCCAAGAACCTTTGACCTTTGTTTTTTTGTGGAAATCAAATCACTTATTCTCTTAAACTCATCACATTCTAGTGTATTATGTAGATTAACATTTACATGGCTATCTTTCTCTTTGATTCTGCATGGTTCCTATAAAACATGGTTAGGAGTGCTTAGAATCATGTGGAGTTGGCAAAATCAGATGCCGTAATAAGCAAAGATTAATGAACCGTCTTCGAAAAACTTTGGGGGGGAAAACATTATGAACAAGGATTTAATGTTTTCAGGGAAAGCTGAAGGCGTGCTCTTTGAAGATGATGGTGATGGATATGAGTTTACCACTGGGGGATATCTATTGTCATACTATGTTGCTGAATTGAAGTCTTCTGTAGTAACCATCAGTGTGGTGAAAGCAGAAGGATCATGGACGAGGCCAAAACGTCGTTTGCTCGTACAGTTGTTACTGGGAGGAGGTGCAAAGGTATGAAATTCATTATTCAAAAATAAAAGTGTTAATGATTCCTGAATAGCATCTGAAAAACATGGACCTTGCTCTTACCTGTTTCTTTGTTCTGCAGATTGATGCAAGTGGCATGGATGGAGAACTCCTACAGATTCCAATGCCTGGAGAAGAGGAGAAGCATTCATTGGTCGCCTCAAGTGAGGAAGAAAACAAGAAGCGTTTAGGTATTTCTCTGTCGCAAATCTGAATCTATCTTTCTTCTTTTGTGGTTTTGTAACTCGTGTTGATTTGAAGTGGTGATGCGAGGCTATGTAGATTACAGATTATCCTCTTCCTGTTAAAGAATTCTCCATCTTCATACATGGCCTATTTGGATTTTTCTATAAGCTCCAGATCGGTTATCAGAATCCAACAGTTCTACCCAAAAAAATTTCATTTTCCGTTACTTGATATTTGGTAAACATTGTAGAAACGTCTAAAGCTAGTAAAATTTTCTGTATTGATTAGCAGGAAACAGCAGTCGTGTTGTGTAGCAGCATGGTAAAGCAAATAAGATACCGCATTTTTCTGAAAACTCATAGATAATGCTTATCCTATTACCCTGAATTTATGCAGAAAGTGCTAGGTCTATTCCTGATGAGGAAGAGGCCTCTGGAACCAAGGGAGTAGAGCTTTCAAGGTCACCAATCGAACTGAAAAGTGGTGATTGGCAGGTGAAAGTAGTTCCTTGGATTGGAGGTAGAATTATTTCCATGGGACACCTTACTTCAGGTGATACTTGTCGTTGACAATTCTCACCCCTCTCATTGGTTTCTTTAGGATTCAAAATTTCCTAGTTCCTAAACCATTGGTCTTTTTTACTCGGAGCTATTAAGATCCCGTCAGAAGAATGCATTATACTGTCATTTGTTTCTGCTGATCTGCTGAGTTGTAGCTGAGTTGGCTAATTGGACGGATTACAGGAACTCAGTGGCTTCACAGCAGAATCGAGGTCGATGGGTATGAAGAATATAGTGGTACTGAGTATCGGTCTGCAGGATGTTCCGAGGAATACAATGTCCTCAAGTGAGTTGATGGATTATCATTGTCAGTATGAGAAATGTATTTTGAAAAATAAACTATTGGATTTCTATTAAAACACTATGATTTTTTGTTCTTGAAGGAGGGACCTTGAGCATGCAGGAGAAGAGGAATCTCTTACGCTTGAAGGTGATGTTGGTGGAGGATTAGTTATTAATAGGAAGATACATATTGGACTCGAAAATCCAAAATGTCTTCACATCGATTCTGCCATTCTAGCCCGCAACGTAGGCGCCGGTTCTGGTGGATTTTCAAGGTTGCGCCACTGAATCTCCAATCTCCGATCAATGGTTTTAGTTTGTTAAAATTGTTCTCAATTATCCCTGGTTATTTTTATTTACTGCATTTAACATAATATTTTCTGTCCTTTCCAGTTCTTAACCTTCGTATCAATGAATAAAATCCTGCATTAGTCTTCACTAAATTTTTGTGGAACTTTTAGGCTGGTTTGCTTGAGAGTACATCCGACATTTGGACTCTTGCATCCAACGGAAACTTTTGTGACATTCACCTCCGTCGGTGGAACCAAGCACGAAATTTGGCCAGAATCAGGGGATCAGTACTATCAAGGCAACCATCTTCCGAATGGTAAAGATTTTGCATTACGATTCTTCATGAAGTAAAATTTTTATTTCAAAGTTACATCCACGGATATGCAGAGATCAAGGACTTGGATATGGTACATTTCAGGTGAATGGATGCTTGTTGACAAATGCCTGGGTGTAGGATTAGTCAACCGGTTCAAAACTGTCGAGGTATGCAAGTGCTATATCCATTGGGGAACTGGGACAGTCAACATGGAGCTGTGGTCCGAAGACAGGCCAGTATCGAAGCAGACACCACTCACTATATCGCACTCGTATGAGGTGAGAGATATCCCTGCTAGCATTGCTTCAAATTGAGGTCGAGGACCGCTTTAACTTGCTGGCTGCCAGAATATGCTCAAAAGGTTTGGCTGAGCTACTTACCATTTACTTTTATTTACTTTGCAATTCCTCATGTTACTGTAATACACTGTTCTCTATTTGAAAAGAATGCATTGCTTCTCTTCAGTGTCTTATCATTTTTTGGATGGATGGAACGTGAGTTCAGAATGCAATATTTTGTAGGATTAGGTGAATTAGAAGATCAAAGAACTCATTAGTCATTAAATACTTACCAAATATCGGATTCTATTAATATCGTGTAAACATTTCGGAGTAATACATTTATACCGGTCAAGAAGGATAACAGGAAAGTTTTCTTTCTTAGAGGGGGGATATAAGGAAAGTAAATTAGATGAATTAGGAAGGGCATTGGTCGAGTTCCCCGACGGACGCCATGAAGGAAGGACTGTGTCGAGATTTGATCAGCGAGATCTTGTACCGGCTGCCGCCCAAGTCCATCCTCCGTTTACGTTGCGGGTCCAGGTGGATGTGCTCTGAAATCGATGATCCAGAATTCAGCAAGAATTATCTCCGCAACGCACTCGAAAGAGGCTCCAGCCAGCCCCTAATCGTCCGTAGCAACCTCCAATTTTATCTAGGCGAGGACTTCCTCAATTTTCCAACAGAAGAACAATTTCTCTTCCTTGGTCCCACCACCCCGGTTTTGGATCTCAAGTTGTGCTGTTCCTGCGATGGCCTAGTCGTCATCAGCGGTCGCCGCGGCGAGGCTGTCATTATATGGAATCCGAACACTAGGAAGCACAGGATCTTGCCTACTCCAGAGGTTGTCTACGCGAGTCATGATAAAGATTTAATCACTAAGTTCGGGTTGGGGTATGATTTTTTATCCGATGATTACAAGCTGGTTAGGATAGTCCAATATTTTTGTTGTGCTTTTACTGTTGAAGTTAACTCGGAAGTTAGCGTCTACAGCTTTAAGTCTAATGCTTGGAAGAATGTTGAAAATCTGCCACACAGAGAGTGGCACTTGAAAACCGAAGGGTGCAATCCTGCCGTTGCCCATGGAGCTATTCATTTTGGTGGTACTAAGGGTCGCCTACCCATTGTTGTGGCTTTCGATATGCATTCGGAGCAGTTCCGTGAGCTCCCAAGGCTGCCGGATTCTGGACATCCTTGTTGTTCCCTTACGGATCTTAGGGTCATGGGAGGTAAACTTTGCGGGGTGTTTATGTATTTTTTCCATGGGATGGAAGTGTGGACGATGGAGGATTACGGTGGTGAGAAGGAGTCGTGGAATAGGTGGTTTCGGTTTCGTATGTCTCCATATCCTTCTTTTGATTATTTAGGGAGCTGGAAAAAAGTTATGTTGCCTAACTATCGGAGGGATTTTGAGTGGCTTGAATTTGAAAGGACGGGGAGGCGAGGGAAGGGCTTGTATAATGAATACGCAACCTTAGTGGTTGCTAGTATTGTTTCTGTTGGCGGAGTAGATGGAGAAAACGAGACATTCCCAGACTCGACTTTGCTGCATGATAACCTGTGGGAGCCTGAATCAGAGGACACCTCCGATTCCGAGATGGACTACGACGAGGATGATTCCAGTTCTGAGGACGAGGATGAGTACGAGGAGGAAGATTCCGAGGTAGAGGATGGGGGGGACCAGTGATGATTGACTTTGTTGATTGTCTTCGCCTTAATGAGAGATGGTAATCTTCTTCTTGCTGTTGTGATTCTGTCTTTGAATTTGTCAACCCGACCTTGGATTTGTTGGATATTTTGTTGGATGTTTGGATGACTTGTTTGAATCTTTGGACCCAACACAGCATCTCATTTTTCTTTCTTCGTTACTCTTGGTTTTATGACGCGTTGGCATCATTTATATGCTGTCTGTTTCCCTATATGAGATGTTGATTGTTGAGATGCACTCGTTTTCTCCTATATTTTAGGCGGAGCTTTGTTATATTTTATATATACCAACTTAAAATTCGAGACATTGGCTTCGATAGTATGTAAACCAACCACGCTCTTCAGTAGTTGTAATCTCAAGAAGCTCGTGTATTCGGTGAATTGTATTTGTGGCCATTCCCCCCCATTAGGACACACTTTTAGTGGTCAAGGACCGTCGTCCTCCAGCTCCGATGCGCGAGCAGCTGCGACCAAGTTATTATAGTCCTTGAACCAGATTAGAACCATTCTCAACAGGTCCATAAGAAGAGACCTTATTTTTTCATCGACTCCAGAAAAAATGTCTTGACCAGAGATCTTGGGCAACCCTTTTGCTCTACTTCTTTGGGCAAAAGGCATTTGCTCTGACGGCATAAGGTCTCACGAGCGAGAGGTTGCCGAGGATAATCAGGTCATTGTAGGAACATCATTGGAGACCCAAGTTCCAGGGTTAGGAACTCTTTACTTTGCTCGGAAAGTCCTCGCTTAGTATGATATTGGAGCTTCCTATGAACGATTAGAGATTTGTTGCATCCGCTGTTGAGGGAGTGGTGAAGACGAGTCTCCGACGGATCAATGAATGTTGACAGGATGCGAACTCCGAAGGTCTTAAATTTTACTATAGACGTGCTGATAAAAAGAGTTTCAGCACAATACTTGATCTGATTAATAATATGTCTCCAATTCGTTTCTTAATTTTCTTACACTAAATGTAAATTGTCTACAATGAACGGTTCAAGACGGTAGTAACAATTTAAGCACTCGTATAGTCGTATTGAATACAAAGGTCACTAATTTGATCTCTCTCCAACGAAGCAGTGTACTGATGAGTAATGACTTCCATTTTAGTGATAACCCAGTGGAGCAGGGCATTCCCTCAGCTCACGTCCTTGGTAGTGTATGTCCTGCATTTAAGACGATAGTATCAACCGTTTGTATCACATCGAAAATCTGCAGAAACCACAGGTTGTTAGGGGAAAACAAAACAAGGGAACTTGATTTACCGATGCAAAATGATTGACGTCGCGGTGATGAGCCTCGTCGGCCCTGACAACCTGAACCACATCCTTTAGAGTGGAGTTGGGAGGTAGGCGCCAGTAGTCGACAGCAATTGCCGGAGCAGGCACATTCTCGATGTTGCCATTGTCCAACTCCTTGAGAAACTCGGTGTAGGAGTGGATTGCTTCTTCCTCGAGGTATCCAACCACCCTATGCGCGAACTTGGGGGAGATGAGGTACCCCAGAAAGTAGATGTTGAAGAAGGCGCCCTGGACCGTGAAGACCAGAGCACGCTCGTACCATTTGGGCTTGGCAACCTCCATGAATGTCATCAAGTGCATCCGCTCGTTCTCTGCCTCGTCCAGTAGGGTTTTGATCCATCCTCCGCTGTGCTCGAAGCGCCTCAGTGACTTGCAGTGGAGGAGCATTCCTCCTACCATGCCTGGCACCGCGGCCACTGTTTCGAGCATCATTGCCCGACAACCATACCTCCTCTGCATGACATAATGGCAGAGATTAATCAGAAGAGAATTATCTACAATCATACTCTAAATGGAAGTCTTTTAAGTCCATAGAGTTTGTGATAAAACACAAACAATAAACCAGATTCTCATCTAAGTATAACTTGGGTTTCATATTCAACCCAAAGTTTCTCGAATTTTTTGCATTAACTAGAGACTTACATGGTACAGCAAAGCCTTCTGTTCTCAACTGATGGACAAGTGATTCACGTAAAAGAGGGCAAGAAAAGGTGGCGCCAGGAACCAATTAAGCTGCCACCCATTGTCCTCCTCTTTCTAATAATATAGATCTCCTCTTGAAGGAAGATTTAAAAAAAAAATCCTTCTTTCGATGACTTAACGAGAATTTTTCTCATTAATTCACATTACAATGTTTTGGGGGAAAGTTAGTAAACAACAACAGAACCAGGAAAATGGCGTCAGATGCAACACAACAAATTATAGAAGGGTTCAAATATATTTTGTTGGGTTGAATATATATATATATATATATATATATATATATATATATTATTCAATATATACATACATATTGTAGTGTTAGAGTCTCTTTATACAATCTGATCAATGACCAAGTGAAATTTTCTCTAACTAGCAATGTGTGACTGTAACACGAAATAAGTCACAAACGTGAACATACTACCAACTTCCAAAATATACCAAACTCAAATTTTCATGTTCACTCCAAAATTTTATAACAATGTTATTTAGATTTTTCCCAATAAAAAAGTCTCCCAGTAGTAATCTCAACCTAGAAGAAGATATGCAAAAAAATAATATTGAAGAAATTAAATATTACCTGAAAGAATATGTCGGTGGGCCATCGGAGAGACTTAACGGTCCAAAAAGCCAGTTTGTCCAAGAAAGTAGTCGGAGCGTGATGCTTCTTCAGATCAATCGACATGTTTGGTTGGTATGCTTCCCATGGCTTCACATTTACCAATACATTTTAATTAAATATACATCACAAAAACAAAAATTCCCTAATATATTAGAACATCTAAATCATATCAATTAAATATAATTAATCCACAACAACAAAAAAATCCCTAAATAACAAAGTCAAAGATTCAAACGCCGCGTGACAAAAGGAAGTCAAAATCTCTATTGACGCAGGTCAAGAAATAAGAAAAAATAAAATAAAATCAAGCTTACCCTAAAGCAAGTCCAGGTCCAAACGGTGCCGTCTTCCTTAGTGATCTTCCCGGGGTTAATACCCCAGTAGCTAACAACGGCCTTCTCATCGCCGCCATCCTTGTTCCCTCCGGCGCCGGTGGAACGCTCCGAAGGAACCTTATTCTCTTCAGCCTCCTCCTTCACTTGCTTCTCTCCCAAGCTCATCGTCGTTGCACTCCTCGTCAAGATCGGGCCCCTCGCCCACGGCGACACCGCACTGTTTCCGCCCTTCGCCGGAGTAGCATGGTATCTGAGAACAGACCTCTCCGTGGCTCCGGCCGTCGAGAAGCACCGAGCATTGGCAGCGGCCGCCGCAACCGCCGACCTCGCCAGCCTTGTACCGCCGCGGCTCATCATCTCGATTCAATAATCTCTACAATTTCTTTGTTTTCACTTAATTTCTTTTTAGGAGAGCGGTTAGGTTTTGTCTTCTAGGGGTTTTTTTTGCTTCGTGTTTCTTGGGGATGAAGTAAATGGGATTGTTTCCGAGGGTTTATATATATTTTCCTCTTTTCCTTTTATTGGTTTATTATAATTTTAGAATAGCCTCGAAATTAATTAATTATATGGCAAGTTATATCAGTTTCCTGAGTTGGCTTCTTCACGAGGCAAAGTTTGACCATGAGACGCTGTGATTGGTACACGTGTCCAAGGCGGATCGGCCAGTTTGGCTAGCCAAATAAAAAATCAGAACTGGTAGTACGCTAATACCAATTTGCCCTTGCACAAATATGATGAGCGGTTATGTGTAGGGGTAGTGCAGTAATTTGGAGGCGAAGTTTCTAGACGCGAAGCGATACGTTGGTGCTTCCAATGAGAGAGGAATTCCTTGGGGGCCAAGTATAAGCTGGCGCCTGTTGCGTGTGCTCCAAGACGATTGTAATTGTACCATAAATGGAGAGTTGCCTAGTTGGAAGTTTCTAATCCATATATTGGGATTGATTTACGTGTATAAATTGGTACATGCCTCGTAGAAAAGATACTCAGTCAAAAATAAACGTCCTATTATTAAATGAAAGATTAACATTGTCAATACGTACCTAATTTAGTCTTGAGAGTTTATGGGTGTTGAATGATTTTTAGCAAAATTTGGCGGTTTTCAAAAATTATATTTAATTCGAATTTAAATTATTCATTTAATAAGTACTCGAATATTATGTAGAATAAAATATTAAGGGAATTGGCATGTTTTAACTGAGAACACCCAAGCATTTTGATCCAAAATTAGAGAATAAAAGAGCTAATAGGAAGAGAGTAGAACCTCCACAAGTCGTGCCATTCAATGTTGAGCCATTCAATGTTGAAAATGTGTCATTTAATGTTGGAAATATTAGTAAACTAGTGTTTCACATAAGAAAATATGATATAGAAGTAGGAGTATGCTCACGATCATACTTGGAGCTAAGTGTGTAAAACCCGTCGTCTTGAAGGTAGTAAATTTGGATGCAATCCTGGACGAGGCCGCAGTTTCACCGTGTGCCCTTAAACTCTTATTACCCGCCGTATAGCTTTCGGCCTCCGTGGGTAAGAGAGTTCCCAAGGTACAACGCCCAATCACGTGTACGGAAGGAATCACTTTCGTACACCTTTCGAACTCTTAGTGGCCTTAGAACTCCGACACTTGTGCAAATGAGAAATGCTATGATAAGGAGGGAGAAGTAGAGAACTCAGGTTTTGGGATGATTTGGAAAAATGGAGAAAGGCTTCTTTTATAGGCAACCTGGGCTCTCCAACGGTCACTTCCAAATTTACTAGATCCATGAATTAGCCTTTAAATTTGGAAGATAAAAGGCTAATACATGAACTAGCCATCAATTGGCTCACACTCATTCAATGGCCAGCATTGAAGAGATTCGTGTCTACATTCGTGTCCACATTCGTGTTCACATTCGTGTCCACTTGGTATTCCTCATAATGGGCTTGGGCCAAGGTTTGACTTGAGAGGTTGGAATCGCTTCAACGGGTCCGGCCCAGTTCCAAAAGATAAGGCCCTGGAACCTGGAACAATTCCCACAACCCCCAAACCCACAAAACCATAACCCACACGATCACATTTGAGCCAATTTTCATTCACACCAAGAATTGGTTTTCGCAAATATTTGTTACTCTCACAAATACCAAAACCATTTAGCATGATCTCATAATACACTCATTTGTATTTAACCATTTCTTCCTTGGTTATTAACCAATTCTCCAGCATTTAATTCTATGGTGAAAAACTATTGGGTATTAATATATTTGAAAAGTAAGTAGGTTGAAATTGTAATTCTAAAAATTGTAATCATATTAAGTTTACAAATTTGGATCGTAAATCCTTTACAAATTGTAATCATAGCCTCATAGGCCGGTCTGGGCCGAGGATGGGCTTAAAACAAGCCCAGAACTGAGTTAGGTTCTTTCTACTTTCTAGTTGCGGAAACAAGCTCATAATTGCACAGTTTTTCTTAGAGAAACAAGCCCATAATTGCACAGCTGTAAGCATGATATTAATTCTAGTCTTCATAGTTGGATTTTTTTTTTTGATAAATTTCATAGTTGGATATTTTTGGATCATTTTTAATCTTTATTAAGACTTAAGATTTCTTAAAATAGATCTGGATTTCTTATCAATTAAATCAATTCGAATTATCTGCCTCCTTAACTTATTATCGAGTATAGTATAATTTTTATCATCACTAATAGTGATTCGTGGCTATAAAATCATGTCTACGCAATACAACATCAATAATTATTTTTTATTTTAGTTAACTGCTAAAAACAAATATACTGTCTTTATTACATACACTAGTTGTAAGGAAAACAAGTTGGATTTAAAATCTCTAATACACTACTTGATTTAATCAATGATTAAATATTAGATCCCTACTTGTAGATTTGCAAGTTGGTGCCATCAGCTGTTGTCAGACAGGAATTTTTTTTTTTCGGATTTACATATACTAAATCTTTATTTTCAATGAATAAAAAAGTTTCTGTCAGAACTCAGAAGTATAAGATCGTTGCTAATTGTATCTTCGAAGCTACTTGCATTTTCAAGAACTCTTCAAAAACCTGACAGGAGTTGGAGAAGTTACGTCACATCACATATTCTTCCTCCATTCGGAAAGGTAATATCTACATGACGTAGTTTATATCCCTTCACGAATCCAAGTAATTATTCAGAAATAAACTATTAATGCCGATTCTCCTGTTGAAGATTCTAAGTTCTAACACGTTAACATGTTATCAAATCATGTAGTGATTCGTCGTGAGTAACTGTATTATCCATTTTAAAACACGAGAATTAGTGTTAGCTTATTTAAATTTTACCTCAATGTGTTGTTCTAAGATACATATTATAAAGATTAGTTTATAATTTCAATGAATTAAAAGTGTGATTTGATATAAATATTCTAATAATTTACCAAAAATTGTGAATCTCATCTGAAAGGGAAAATCAGGCAAATACAGTCAATCATTATCACGTATTTTATAATAATACAATTCATACTTACTTATCATTTTTTCGAAATTGCATAATAACTATTAAGAAAAATGTATCTGGTTGGATTAATTTAGACTTTTCCAAGTACGTAACATTTCTGATAATTCCAAGTTGGAATTGAGAATTGAGGTTTCAATGGTACTACGCGTCTTTTCTTAAATGGGGAATACCGTAATTGGAGTTTAGCTAAAAAAATTTGAGAGGCCGTTCGAGTGTTGACTTAAGAATCACAAAAGTCAAAAGAATACGCCAATCAACCATTCAATTATTGAATTTAGATACTCCATTGGCCAATCGACACCAATTGTAATCCTCATCTCTTTCCTCGCCGATCCATCTCTCTCGGTTAACCCATTTCCAATATTAGCAAAGTTGCAAACTACAAATTATAAATTCACAGCTGCCAACCTCGAAATTAACAGTCTGATATATTAGATAATTTCGATTTTGAAAATTTCAAATTAAAAAAAATTATGGAGTTATTGTCCAGTCAGCACCGAGGTTCCCTTGCGTGCAAACAGATTCTTCCTTCATTTTAATTTCCGGTGGGAAGATTCTTTCGCTAATATTAAAACTTTGTACGGCTGGTTGTCCACTAGAAACAAGGCCTCCTCTTCCTTACACATAAGTTGTCTTGTCTCTTCGTCACAATTCATGTATCGTTGTCACAAACTATTAATTATCTACCAATAAGTAAATTCCGACTCGAATTTAGATTAATACGATGTAACAACATATTTCTAAATTGAAACACTATATAAGTATCTCTTGATAAGCCCAAGAACCAAGGAAGTAACAAGAGGAAGTTGTGATGGGTTCGGTGTGTCCTCCTCTTGGATTCTCAGGCAAGTATTATGAAGCTATTGGGAGTGAGTGTGTGAGACAGAGCAGCTACTTCGAAGGGAAGACTGTGCTTAACCAAGGCGTGGGCTACTCTGTGATTCTTGGGTTTGGAGCCTTTTTTGCTGTTTTCACTTCTTTCCTTGTAAGTCTGTCTGCTGGTCGTTCTTACATATGCCAAGTTGTTGTTCTTGAACCTTTTTACCTTCTAAACCATCTTGTTTGTATTCGAGCACCCACTGAACTAGCAGGTTGACCAATTCAGATTTTACCCGACCAAGTTTTTACACTAGTGCATTGTATGTCGATGCTCGAAGTTGAAAACCTTGGTTAAGCTATGATACTCTTTGCAAGTTAATTGTGTGATAGGCATAACTTCGTAATTCACTTCATATGATCTGCATATTAAACTGCAATACAATGTTGCTTGATTGATGATCATCCAGGTCTGGCTGGAGAAACGGTATGTCGGGTCTCGCCACACTTCGGAATGGTTCAACACGGCTGGTAGGAACGTCAAGACCGGACTTATCGCCAGCGTGATCGTGTCTCAGGTTGGTAGTGCCTCGGGGGTAGATTTGTCCGTTATAATCCAAGGTACTTGGAAATTATTAGTTACTGTATGTTGAAAACTTGTGCAGTGGACATGGGCTGCAACGATTTTGCAGAGCTCTAATGTAGCCTGGGAGTATGGCATCAGCGGCCCTTTCTGGTATGCTAGTGGGGCTACCATACAGGTACGTAACACTGACCGATATTTTGGAATGATTCCGGAGAAGCATTCTTTTGTTTCCTCTTAGTAACATCGATTAGTACTATTGTGGAATAGGTACTCTTGTTTGGTGTGATGGCTATTGAGATCAAGAGAAAGGCTCCTAATGTGCATACAGTTTGCGAGATTGTAAAAGCGCGGTAAGTTTATGAGGATCTCATCATCCAACTTGTCATCTTAATCAATAGATGTATGATATAACAGCAACAATTTGCTGAACCCTCAATTGTTGCTCCAGCTGGGGAACCCCTGCACATATTGTGTTCCTCACTTTCTGCTTCTTGACAAACATCATCGTGACGGCTATGCTGCTACTCGGAGGCTCTGCTGTTGTAAATGCGCTCACTGGAGTCAACATCTACGCTGCTAGCTTCCTGATTCCGCTTGGTGTAATCGTCTACACTCTGGCCGGAGGACTCAAAGCGACCTTCTTGGCCAGCTATATCCATTCTGTCGTAGGTAATACAAGTTATATAGTTCTAAGTTTTGTGCTATCATCGTGATGCTGACAAATCTTTCCACACTTTGTTTATGTAGTTCATGTGGTACTAGTCATCTTTGTGTACCTGGTTTACACAGCAAGTAGTGAGCTGGGTAGTCCCAGTGTTGTGTATAACCGCCTGCTCGAGGTAGCAAACAAATCAAGAGTATGCATCGAGCCGGTTTCGCATACTGGTCAATCTTGTGGTCCGGTTAGTGGAAACTACAAAGGATCTTACCTGACCATGCTGAGTTCAGGAGGACTCGTTTTTGGTATCATAAACATCGTTGGAAACTTTGGTACAGTTTTTGTTGACAATGTAAGTTTGACCTGAGCAGAACATAGCGAGACTATTAGAACTTGAATTGCCATTTTCATAGTTTTCTATTATCATGAAATTGTAGGGATACTGGGTCAGTGCTATAGCTGCAAGACCTTCATCAACTCACAAGGGCTACTTATTGGGTGGGCTAGTATGGTTTGCTGTACCTTTTTCTTTAGCAACGTCCTTGGGTCTCGGAGCTCTGGCTCTCGATCTACCTATCACAGCGAGCGAGGCAGGTCGGGGATTAGTCCCTCCTGCAACTGCAACAGCTTTGATGGGGAAGGGAGGATCAGTACTCTTGTTGACTATGCTGTTCATGTAAGCTGCAATTGTCGAATTATCTGTTTTGCTTCATTTTTCAAACTGATCATTCGACTGCTGTTGCCGAACAGGGCGGTAACATCTGCGGGATCTTCCGAGCTCATTGCAGTGTCATCCTTGTGTACATATGACATATATCGTACTTACATAAACCCGGACGCGAGCGGGAAAAAAATCCTTCAAGTATCAAGGGCTGTTGTACTGAGTTTTGGCTGTTTTATGGGAATGTTAGCAGTGATACTAAACAAAGCTGGAGTCTCTTTAGGTTGGATGTACCTGGCAATGGGAGTATTCATTGGCTCGGCTGTCATGCCAATTGCGTTTATGCTTCTCTGGAGAAAAGCGAATGCAACAGGCGCCATTCTTGGAGCAACCAGTGGCTGCGTACTTGGGATCATCACTTGGTTATCGGTCACAAAGATAGAGTATGGTCGGGTGAATCTCGACACAACCGGCAGGAACGCACCAATGCTTGCTGGCAACCTTGTCTCCATACTAACCGGAGGAGCTGTTCACGCTTTCTGTAGCTTTCTGCGGCCGCAAAACTACGAATGGGACACAACAAGGCAGATCACTATGGTTGAGAAGGAGAACTCCGAGCTGCCAGCCGAGGAATTCACCGAAGAGAAGCTCAAGAAAGCCAAGACCTGGATTGTGAAATGGGGTGTCGGTTTTACAGTAGTTATTGTAATTCTGTGGCCAATTCTCACTCTTCCTGCAGGTAACTTCAGTCCAAATTCAACACTAAAATTTCTGTGATGAATCAAGAACCAATTTTAGTTACGTTTTGAAGTGCTTCTTACGACAATTGACGGTTGCATTTCGGTGTTGTGCAGGGCAATTCAGCTTAGGATACTTCACATTGTGGGCAGTCATAGCCATAGCTTGGGGCACCATTGGATCCGCGGTTATAATCGCCTTGCCGTTGTATGAAAGTTGGGAGACCATCCAAAGCATCCTTCTGGGAATGCTCACAAATGACAGGCTCATGGAGAAGGTTGAAGACATTAACATCAAGCTGCAATCTATCATTACTGCTGTTCCCGAGGCGGAGCGAGTTTATTTGCTGGAGAAAGAGAAGGTGAACCTGAAGAAGGCATCTGAGCACCAAGCTTAACTTGTGAGAAAAAAAGGGTTGTATTGTTTTGGAATGTGGATAAAAGTCTTACTGTACAAATCCTATGTCATAGTCCATATGATCTGATGTAAAAAACTATTTTATCATCCTATTTACAAGCTTGGTACAACAGTTCCTGTCCTAGCTAGTCATTTGCAAAATCTATAGGCATCCCGAAAAAATTGTTTCCCACGCAAGACTGCTGGAGATAACTGGCTTGAAATGTGTAAATCTGGCTATTGTACATGGTTATTGGAGGTGCTTCCGGTGCGAAGGACCAATGTTTATGAGCCGAAATTGGGTCCATTTTGCAAGCGATATGCTCCCTTTTCATCATATCATCTCGCTGGAAAACATGTTTTAGAGTATAGGTTCAACTCAGCAGCAGTATCCTTTTTGGCAGACAGATTAGCTGATGCTCGATCTTTCATGGCTTCCTTTTCCAACTTGTTCTCGGCCTCAGCTTGCTTTTCATTCTCATCTTTCGGACTTTTTGAACGTCTTGACAAAAACGAACAAGATCTGTATCACTGCATGATTGTAAAGAAGCAAGAATAATAAAAGCGTAAACATCTGCAAAGATATATAATGTAATAGCAAAGCAGCTACGGGACCACCACGGTCCTCCAAATAGAAGTAGCTATTAAGAGAGCTAGACCTTGCTCAAAAGGACAACGAGCTGGATCTTCTCCAAAATATTGGGACAGCAAATCTGCACTCCGTCCCTGTAAGATAATGGATTAGGACGCATAGAAGATTCTCGAGGACCAAAAAAGGAAAAGGAGCCGTTGTGGGGGAATAGAGACTAACCACTTCAGCATAGAGGGAGGTCAGTGATCTAACCACTGGGATATAAATCAAGGACAGAGAATTGATGATTCTAGTTAAGATAAAAGCTAAAATGAATAATGAAAGTAACAACCTCGACCGACATGTGAAGTCTCATGCAAGTAACAGGCCCAAAAGCACGTTCTCCACAAGAATTATAAAGGCTAAAATGCAGAAAATTTCAATCATCTGTAATGGAACTCTGATGTAGAGAACAACATATACATTAAAAAGAACTGAAAATCATTTCCCCGTAAGCCAAATTGAGCTAAATGTGCTTAAGTCAATTGTGGAAAGGTTTCTCATAACGTTTTCTACATTGGAAACTCACAATTTGGCATACCATCAGCTATGAGGATTGGCACTAGTTGGTTCAACAGAAAATTTGCCTCATTTTGGATCTCAAATATCCGTTTTACTCTTAACTAATACGGATTTTGTCCTGTCTGGACTAAATAAGATTTGTTATGGGCTCGGCCCAGGATATTGTCAACGGTCTGGATTTCGATTTTGATGTCCTCTTTTTACGTTGACCTGATCTTCCAATTTTATTCTCGTTACCTCGTTGATTTCCCAAAGAAAAAAGATAACGAAATGAAACCACAGATTAATAGTTGAAAATTAAAAAGATGGGAGAGGAGGACCATTTTCATGGCAGGTGGATGAGAAGGATTTTAGAGGTCACAACACATTCTAACTGTTAATTAGATCCGACAGTGCACGGTTCCGAGGCAACAGACAGAAACACCAGAGAGTTAACGACTATGGTTCCAACCATAACAGGACACAGGAGTAATCGGTAAAGAAATCATATGTAGTCTTGATTAAGCAGCTTCTTCCAGCAACTGCTTGACCTTGGTGATGTAGTCTCCCATTGCTTCTTCCTTGGTTTTTGCTGCCAAACAACAACGATTTCTGTCACGATCGTGGATTTACATAATTTGGTTACATTAAAGCTGCTCGACTAAACCAAGAAGTTTTTGGAGCACCAGATTGATGGTGTAAGCGGTATATCGGTAGCATACCTTCACAAGCCTTCCATGCATCCCACTTGTATCTGTCCCTCTGGTTGAATATCCCGGGGCGACCTGAAGAAAAAGGCAGCAGTTAAATCGTAAAGGGAGGGTCGATCCAAATGCGAGCAAGCAATTGAGCGAGATATTGATAGCGGGAAACAACTAGAGTGAAATCCGTCTTCTGGGGCAGAAATACTCACTGGTGTTCACCGGTCCAACGGTGGCTTGCTTGAAGAGCCCGTAGAGGATAAGCTTGTTCTCATCTGTCGTGCCTGCCGGCAAGGTCTTGGCCTTCTCAGCATACTCCTCAAACTCTTCCTGCAGAAATTTAAGAAATCGGATGAGATGTCCATTTACATGAGTCAAACGGATGAAGATTAGAGGTACCTAACCCCCATCGTTCACCACATAATTCTGTACTAATATCTCCATATGTTACATTGAGCACTTCTTTTAGATATTTTACTGAAGACTGCTAGTGAAATTAATCTATTGCTGAATTTTGCTTTCCGGGTGGTGGACATGTCAAATAACTAAATGGACCGTCCGACTGGGAGATGGGAATCTGTTCAAAGGTAGAATCAATTCACTGGCATCATTGAAAGTAGATGCCAGCTTTCCATATCCAAAAGGAATGTCCAACACATCATGAGGTTCTCGAACCTTTCGTTTAAATTAAGGAAGTATCGGTTCTGATAAAGTTTGGGTAGAAACAAAGCAAGAAATTCTGCTGAAGAGAATATATGCACAATAAACTAATATTTCCTTTCCAATTTGAGTTGAGAAAAGACCCAAATCTTTAAATCATGAGCAAATACCCGACATAAAAATAAGATAAGATCCGAGTTATCTTCAAGGTTTTGACCTCAAATTTCACTAAGACGGTACCAAAATCGACTCACTTAGCTATATCAGATATGTCCCTTCCTTTAACAAGTCCCATCATGCTAGTAACAGCATCGGATGTATCTAAAACTGATCTGGTTAATAGATGCATGCAAGCCAAACAAAAACCAGTGGATAAAGGAACAAGATCAATAAATGAAAAATGGCATCTTGATGAGTGAGCAACAAGGACACTGATCTCCACCAAACTACAAGGTCATCAAAGAAAAATGGACCCTAATTCATCAAGAGAAAAACAGATAAAACAACAGATTCACGGTCAGGTTTCAGCTCCTCAACGACGCATGCAAGGGCCAACCCATCAAATTAAATATCAAAAACCAAACAAATCCGTCTCAACCCATTACTAACAGTATCACAACTGATAAAGCAAACATCAGCTAAAAGAACAAGAACAGGGATGAGCAATAAATAAATTAAATAACAGAATTTCGACAGGCGAATGGTAATCACACTGATCTCCAGCAAAGCAAAGACAAGGAAACCTCAGATCCAACAGATACATAGCCAGTTTCAGCTCATCCACCACGCATGCAAGGGACCGACCCATCAAACTAAATCCGAAACCAAACCAATCCCTTCCTACCCATTACAAACAATCACATTCTATTCGGATCCAACCAAACAAAATCCCAATCAGACAACGTCAAACAAACACGAAAAGCAGATAAAAAAGTTCCAATCTTTCCAACAACCCGGGATTAAAGTTGCAACCTTTAATCCGAAACTCAGATAAAAATCGAAACTTGTGGATAATCCAAGCTTGTAATGCGATAAGATTTGGGGACTGTGGTACCTGCAAACCCATGCTCTGTCTTTGTGTGTTCTGTTTCACTGTGATGTGATCTACTTCTGTTTCAGTTGCAAGTCTAACCAGACCAGACACCTATGATTTACGTGTGTCCGCGCTCTTATTTATATGTATGATATAATATCCTGAGACAATTTTTAGTTATAAATTGTTACGCACCAAGCTAAGTGGACGACAGGTATAGCAGAGGACGCGGATGACAGAATTAAGCAGATTTTAACAGTTGAAGAAATAATATAAATAGCTAGACAAACACTTGAGATGTATTCATAATATTACTCATTTTCTCAATATAAAATATTTACCTTTCTTCTATTTTTCTTCCTCATCCCTCTCTTTCTCTCTCTCAATTCTTGGCCTAATTTTCTAGAACCAATTAAATTCCCGATTTCCAATCAGCGATCGTAACGTAAATCTCGTAAATTAAATTCTGTAAATATTTAAAAAAATCTTTAAGTTAATAATATCTTAATTATTCAATATTTATTTTGGTTTTCTAATAACCTTGGTAGAATAGTAAGTGACAATGTTTAAATATTGATCATGACAAAAAATTACTATTATCATGAAATTTGTACGCTTGCAAACACATATTTATGTTGTAGCTCATAATTAAAATTTCGGATTAAACATGTTCCATTACAACCGGGCTTATTTTTTTTTCGTTTGAGCAATTAACAGACGGTTGTTGTGGTCGGCCATGTTTTTATGTTTGGTTTGGTCGAAGTTTTTACATCTTTTTGGTGGCGTAGTTTTGGATGTGGGAGGGGCCGAGGGGGTGGTTGGGTGGATAGCGGTGGGCCGTTTGGAATTTTATTGTGGTGTTTATGTTATCGGATTTGATTATAAAAATATGAGATCCTGATTATTTTTAGTTTGGAGATAATCACGAAATAGCGGGAGATGGGATCTTATTATAGTGGGATGCGTATCTCGACTTTGATATTTTGTAATGCGTAAAATTAAACTTTACGGTTCTTATTTGCTGACACTTTGCTGATGTAGCAGATTTTTGTCATGGAATTGACAAAAATGTCCTTGAAAAGAAAAAAAAATAAAATTATCTTTTTCAACCTTTAGATCTCACCATATTCTAAAATGTTTGGTTTGTACTAAATAGAATTATTATTAGGATAATTTGTTTAACAAGAAATTGAGTTATCTTCATAGAAAACAGAAACAGTGCAACCGGGAGCTCACAAAAAAGTATGCAAGCAATTTTAAAAGAAAAAAAACATACTTGTGTACCATTTCAAATTTAGTGGTTATTTGGTTTAGGTATTAAGAATTAGTATTTTGGCTGATGAATTTTTAATGGCTGATTTTAGAGTATTTGGTGAGAAAAAAATAACAGCTGATAAAACTCAAAAATTATTTAATTATCAGCTAAGATATATGGGTGATCAAGTTTAACCGATAGTTTTTACATTATGAAATTATTAATATACTCTTATTTTTTCTATTAATATAATTAAAATTTTGTGAACTTAATTACTTTTTCTATTTTCACAATAAAGAATTATTTTTTGTATGCAAATTTTTTATATTTTTAATTAGGATTAAAATCATTGCTATTGATAAGTACAAAAAGTTATTGCTATAGGATAAGTTTTATAAGTTTTAGTGAGATATGTTTTTGTTATAGGATAAGTTTTTGTTATAGGATAAATTTTTGTTATAGGATAAGTTTTTATCACTTTCTTATACAATTCTTATTATATAAAAAAATACAAGTTATTCGATAAAAGTGAGCTTGAATTTGTCATTTCAAGTTCTTTTCAATAACAAATGCATCGGAGCTAAATACGAGTTAATTTTCTTGACCATATATGAAAAGAATAAAATTTACTAGTCTAATATCTTTATAAGTAATTTTACAATTCAACAATAATAATCAATTATAATTAATTAAATACTTTTTAGAAATCGAATATCAACTCAATATTACCACCTAACAGTTCATAACAGCTGAATTTGATCAGTTGTAACTTGTACCAAACAGACCCTTAGTAGATTATAAGCATATCGCTAGTACGTATTAAAAGATTAGCTGGTTTTATTAAATAGCAACGAGCTACAAGCCTACAAGTAGAAAATATAAAACTATTTGTTACAATTATTTAAATAAGTCCCAATTTCAATCTGAAAACACCAAAAAATGACGTTTTTTTTAAATTGATTCTGACAAACAATAAAATTTCATAAGTTACACCAAAGATAAATGCTGATGCATGCATATATATCTATCATTGCGACAGGAAGATTAGAAGCAGAGCACACCTAATGATGGTCCGCATGGGAACAATCAATCGCACGCCGGACCTACATGTACACTAAAACTCAACTTTCATAACATAAAACAAAATATAATTAGATGGTGGAAAAGTAAGGATGTCCATTCACACGGGCAAAAATTAATAATCATAATTAAGTATTTTGGGATATCAATGTCACAAAATCTTAACGAAACCACACAATATTTGTGAACAAACGTAATACACGTAACCCTAAACCCGAGTCAGGACAAACACGTGATGATAAAAAGGGAAGAGTCCTGACCAAAACACACACTCGTATTGTACTTATAGGTTGTAAGATCCCAAGAAAGAGTCCAATAGGAATTGAGAAGAATTCACAGTTCCAAGAGTCCAAAAAGCATGCGAAGCGAATTTCCAAGTCCAACCTCTCCACGCTAACGCCGCAGCGCCGCCATGAAGGCACCGTTAGAGACGATGGGGTCGCCGGTGACAGCCGGAGACGGCGGTACTGCTGCTCCGACGCAACCTCCTCCTGCCCATCATCAACTTGGCCACGACCCCGAGGTGAGCCGGTGATTATTCACGTGAGTAATTGCGAACCAGCAACTGACAAAATGGAATAAACAAAACGAGAATTTTATTCTACCTTGTCAAAGTTTTTTTTTTCTCTCGGTAGCGTCAAAAAAATTTTTTTTAGGAGGAGGGACAAGAGTCCCTCAGATTATTAGAAAATGGCCAAAAACAATTTATTTAGTGTCATTCTCGTTAAATCTCTACCACGGAAAATTCGGTGAGAAGAAAATTTGTGGGAAGAAAAAAATATCTCGAGAGGAATAATCCTTTCTTGACATTTGGTATGTCGCAAATTGTAGGCGTCAAATTAATTCATACATTTTTAACACCCCAAAAATAGATTACTCGGTATGTTGTGACAAATTAACAACGCAAAAATGCTTTGGGTAGTTGACTGAAGAAAACACACACAAAAAAAGCTGGTCGGAGCCTTGAAGCCCACGCACCAAGACAAAATCCCAGTAAAACCCAACCGCTTCGAAATTAAAAAAGGAAATGCTTTTAGGAGAAGGGGGATGTGGTTTGTTTGTTATTTGGATGCACTCCATCAAATGGTCAGTCGGTCACGGGATCAAATAATTGCTTCGTGTAAGAAGATGACACTCTTCTTCCCCTGACACCATGTCGTTTCCTTCACTTCCATGGTATGTGTTAGAAAGATTAACATGTACCCTTTTGCATGTATTTTTGGGTTTTGGGCTGCATTTGTTCTTTTATCTGACCAGTTCAGTTCTATCTTTCTTTCTTTCCCAATTTAAAAAAGAAATCTGTATAGAGTGAATTTGATTTGGGTTATACGAGCTTCTTCGATTGGGGCTTGTCTGTGCCAGGTCCATTCTATTTATGTTCTGCTGGTTTCCTGATAAAAGTGACTTGGAGCTGTTTAGTTTCTTAGTTTTGCATATTGGGTTGCTTGCTGTTTCTGCTGGATCAGTGAAAAGCCCCAATTTTTTTGTGTGTGAGAGATTTGGTGCTGGTTTAGTTTCTTAACTTTGCATTTCCTGTTTCGCTTGTCCTATTATCGGTGCTCATTGATCTGATTGAGAAACTGTGTGCTGCTACTGCAGAAATTGAGAAGCTCTGTGGCAGTTAGGCAGGCGTCGGTCGCCATGGGAGAGTACAATGGTGCTGCTTACGTTAACATCGGGGATGTGCCCTCCTCCCCTAGGTTAGAGAATTTGAGGAAAGTTTCTGTCTTGCCTCTTATTTTCCTCATTTTCTACGAGGTTTCGGGCGGCCCGTTTGGGGTTGAGGATAGTGTTCAAGCAGCTGGCCCGCTTTTGGCGCTTATTGGTTTCTTAGTCTTTCCTTTCATATGGAGTGTTCCGGAGGCCTTGATCACAGCGGAGATGGGTACCATGTTCCCCGAGAATGGGGGTTATGTTGTGTGGGTCTCGGCTGGGTTGAATCCTTTCTGGGGTTTCCAGCAAGGGTGGATGAAATGGCTAAGCGGGGTCATTGATAATGCTCTGTATCCGATTCTCTTTCTTGACTACTTGAAGTCGGGGATCCCAGCTCTGGCTAGTGGGCTCCCGAGGACTGGTGCTGCGTTGGCTTTGACAGTGTTGCTCACCTACATGAACTATAGGGGCTTGGTCATCGTGGGATGGGTTGCAGTGCTTCTGGGGATTTTCTCCATTCTCCCTTTTGTGGTCATGGGGCTTGTGGCGATCCCGAAAATAGAGCCTTCACGATGGCTTGTGGTGAACCTGCATGAAGTAGACTGGAACCTGTATTTGAACACCCTCTTTTGGAATTTGAATTACTGGGACTCAATAAGTACACTTGCTGGAGAGGTGCATAACCCGAAGAAAACTCTGCCTAAAGCTCTCTTTTTTGCTTTGATCTTGGTCGTTCTGGGTTACTTCTTCCCTCTGTTGACTGGCACAGGGGCAGTCCCACTTGACCGTGATTCATGGACAGATGGATACTTCTCAGACATTGCCAAGATTGTTGGCGGAGTTTGGTTGAGATCATGGATCCAAGGTGCGGCTGCGATGTCCAATATGGGAATGTTTGTAGCCGAGATGAGCAGTGACTCATTCCAACTTCTTGGAATGGCCGAACGAGGAATGCTTCCCGAGTTTTTTGCTAAGCGGTCTCGCTACGGAACGCCTCTGGTTGGGATATTATTTTCTGCATCAGGCGTGATTTTACTATCATGGATGAGCTTTCAAGAGATCGTGGCTGCAGAGAACTTCTTGTACTGCTTTGGCATGATACTGGAATTCATAGCATTCATACGCTTGAGAATGAAATACCCGGCAGCATCTAGGCCTTTCAAGATACCCGTCGGAACAGTCGGAGCTATTCTGATGTGTATCCCTCCGACCATTTTAATTTGTATAGTATTGGCCCTTTCGACAGTCAAAGTGATGGCTGTCAGCCTTGTCGCCATGATTATAGGCCTGGTAATGCATCCTGCCCTCAAATATGCCGAGAAGAAGAGGTGGATGAAGTTCTCAGTCCGCGCGGACCTCAAAGATCTCGACGATGGCATTGTTGACAGCAATCATGCCTTGGTGAGTTGACGTAAACTGGTGGACGTTTCCGGATTGCCTGGTTCAAGGCTTACCCAGGCCTTTGGTGGCAGCCTTTTCGAGCAGCTCTGCTAGATACGCCTTCCGAGCAGCCGTTTCGGGCTGGTTTTCATAGAAGAAGATTGTGATAGATATGGTCTGTATCATCATCGTCATGTTCAGTGCTTGTAGGTAGATTATGGCTCTTGAGAGTTCATAGCAACAAGTAAAGGTCACGCTACTGATTTTCCAGAAAGTAGAGTTGCACTCTTAAAAAATTGTTTCCGAGACGTGAGTGTGTATATTGGTGTTTGTTGGAATAGATTTCACTATTAGATATCTTTCTCCTTCAAGACAAAAGATACCACAGGAGTTTGGTACAAAAATATTTTAATCCACCAAAATGAATAATAGATTTAAACAAATGCAGTTGTGTTTGCTTGCTAGAGTAAGAGAAATGAAAGAGAAAAAAATTGAGATGAAATTGAATTAAATATGTTGTGATTTGTATGTTAAAAAAATTGGTTGAAGACTTTAGCTTTTGTTTTGCTTGTCTAAACTCACACTACTTTGCATAAGATTGATGGGGGGTTTAGTGTTAATTTTAGTTACTTGAGTAAAATTCTACCACTTTATCTGTATTATGATTTGTCACTTTACTAAATTTGACAAAGAAAATGAACAAAATTATTAGCATTTATATTCTAGTGTGAATTTGGATTTTGGAGGAGATAAAATTACTTGCATAAATATGTGGTGAAATTACGTAGAATATAGATAAGATAAAATTAATTACGTAAAATAACACGCCAAACAATTCAAATAAATAACGTGATTAACGAATAACCAATTCATTTTTAATATTTTTTCCTTCTTCCTTTGGAACGCTGAAGTTCATCTTCACTTGAAGCCTCTTGAGAGGTTTAGGGTTAGAGATAACAAATTGACGAAAATGGAGTTGCTAAAGCTCACCTCATTCTCCTCCCTACTCCCAAAACCCACCTTATCCTCTAAACCCTCGCCCGCCGCCGCCACCTCCTCCCTCGCGGTCAGGCCGAGGCGCCGGCCTTCCGCGGCGGCGACGGCGACGATGTCGATGCCTCAGACGGCGGAGAGCGCAAGGGCGGCTGCGATGGAGGACGTGATGGGGAGCCTGCTGAGGGATAGGATTATCTTCCTGGGGACCGGGATAGACGACGAAGTCGCTGACGTCATCGCATCCCACCTCCTCCTCCTCGACTTTCAGGACCCCTCCGCCGACATCCGCCTCTTCCTCAACTCCCGCGGCGGCTACTTTAGGTAATATTGCCCTTTTTCTCCTCAACACACTTAACTCTGTTTCGTTTCGAGTGGTAGAGGTTGTTGTTCTAGCTTAACTAAGATGTCTCGGGTTTGAGTTTGCCAATTCGGAGAGAATCCCCGAATTGGCAAGTTTATTGGACCTGTTTATTATGAGTGTAGAGAATCCACTTACTTATGTCTTAAGGTTTTGTTTAGGATACGGAAATTCCTATACGGTATTAGAGTCAATTGCTCTAACGAGATCCCACATTGGAAGTGACAAGTGTAGAGAATTCCAAACATGTTTATCTTGGTACTCCCTAGTTGTTTTGGGTGGCCATGTAATGTATCCGGACTGAAGAATTAGACAATTAGTGTTGATGGTTTGCCAGTTTAGTTGTAAGTGATTGATTGAATTTATTGTTTTTGTTGTCCGTTTGATTCCGCTTTGACGACAAGGTTGATCCAAATATGTATCTGCTGCGTTGATCTGCTCTGGCCTGTGTTTTGCTCACATTTTCCCACCATTTGAATGTCAGTGCCGCCATGGCCATCTATGATGTGATGCAGCTCGTGAGGGCGGATGTGTCTACGATTGCCCTCGGAACCACGGAGGGAACAGCTTCTGTTATCCTCGGTGGTGGCACGAAAGGCAAGCGCTTTTCCATGCCCAACTCCAGGATAATGATTAATCAACCAAGTGGATCCATCGAAGGTTGTCCATGGGACTCGGAAAATCAAGCTCGTGAGATGATGAACCACAAGAAGATTATTGTTAGCTTGATATCGGGTTTCACCGGAAGAACTGAGAAACGAGTGGAAAAAGACATCGACAGGGACCGCTACATGTCTTCCATTGACGCAATGAAGTATGGGATAATCGACGGAGTCATTGATATGGAGAAGATCATACCCGTTGTTCCACTGCCCAGAAAGATCAGCGCCACTCGGGCCCTGGAATTCAAAAAGGACCCGGTTAAGTTTCTTAATCCGGACGTCCCCGATGATGAGATATTCTAAGTCAGAAGAAGAGAATTGTATTAGATGCAGTGTTCTGATACATTCTTTGTGTTGTTACCTAACGACTGTTTGTTAGAACTTGTCTGAAAATCTTTCGGTCAGAGTGTAGGCAACTTGGCTCATCCCACCAAAACTGAATTTCTGGTCTTCATTGTAGGATGTAGTTGGTCTTTGGAGTACAAGGCAAAGCCCATGGCCATGGGCTTCCCCTGAGAAAATTAAGCCAATCCGTAACAGCATGAACCTAATCCGTGTTATTAATTGGTATAACTTAATCAAAATTTTCGAGTATAGCATGAACCTGTATCGAATTTCAGAGAAAGTACATCAGATGTAGGAGGAAATCCTCTCCAAAAAGTATGCACTAAATAGTGTTGTTGCAAAGTAAAGGCGTAATTGTAGGAGTTAGTACAAATGAGAAATATCTTTAATTCACTTAAAAATATAAAAAAAATTAAATTTTTTGAATCAAAATATATTATTGGAAGAAAGAAAATGCTCAACAGCCTCCCCCAGATTAACATATAGCTGGGGTCCGCAAGAAAAGGATATTCTGTTTCTATTTTCCATATTTTATAATCTCTGTATTAGCTTTAGTCAATATTTCTCCGGTGTGTCACCGTCAGTTTAGAGTAATAAATTCCGATTTAGATAAACAAACAAACAAAATAACGTTACTGCCGGCTTCTCATCTCCCTTTTGGTCTGGTAATGACGTCGGATCAATCATTGTTTAAATTTCAGGGTCCTAAAATAATACCCAATTGCTTATTTCGGCTGAATATACAATTTAGACGGGTAGGGTCGCGCACGCACTAACATATTAGTTACGTCAAAATTTAACCGAAAAAATGAAAAATGTTAGTATGAGAATACATAGTTAAATTTCTTAATTTCAATTCGAATAAAATATGTTAACAAATAGTTATACTCTATTGAACGCGATTTCTAATAAAGGAGTCTTGAATATGAGTTTGGATTTGGTGCAGGTCGCGCGTGTCCAGCACCATGCTGGACACGCGGATTCGGTGGTTGGAACACCCAGATTCGATGGTTGTATATTTGATTCGATGGTTTGTATGTATGTCTGATTCGATGGTATGGTGTGTTATGATTCGATGGTATGGTGTGTTGTGATTCGGTGGTATAAAATGTCTCATTCAATGGTTTGACATCCGATTCAATGGTTTGTATATTGTGATTCGACAATATATAAACCATCGAATCCGACATTTTATACCATCGAATCATGCATACCATACCATCGAATCACAAATATATAAACCATTGAATCATGCATACCATTGAATCAGATATTTTATACCATCGAACCATTGAATCAGACATTTTATACCATCGAATCATGCATATCATACCATCGAATCACAATATATAAACTATCGAATCAGATATTTTATATTGTTGAATCATGCATACCATACCATCGAATCTCAATATACAAACCATTGAATCAGACATTTTATACCATTGAATCAAGCATACCATACCATCGAATCACAATATATAAACTATCGAATCACAATATACAAACCATTGAATCAGATGTCAAACCATTGAATGAGACATTTTATACCATTGAATCAAGCATATCATACCATCGAATCACAACACACCATACCATCGAATCATACATACGTACAAACCATCGAATCAAATATACAACCATCGAATCCGGGTGTTCCAACCACCGAATCCGCGTGTCCAGCATGGTGCTGGACACGCGCGACCTGCACCAGATCCACTCTCCTTGAATATCATGATTGCCCTTTCAGGCAAGAAGATGCTCCGATCCGATCAGACTATGAAGACGATTTCTCAACGGCCGTATTTTTTAAGATACAAAACTCAAGGAGCCAAATAGGTCACATTCATATCTTTCGTCACTCAACTCCACTCCACCTCATTTAAAAAACTTTTGTTGATCCATCATCTTGCTCTCTGTGCCTTCCTTCCAATATAAACATTATTATAATTTGCTCGAATCTAAATTATTAAATTTAATAGGTGTTTAGATACAGCCTACATGAATCGCTTAATTTACTAATGGATGACACTAGAGAGGTGTTGGTGTTCCCGCGTTTTTCAACGGTCTTCGTTGAAAGAATGTTGTACTTTACCTCTTCCCATATTATTTACACCGAAAATTGATCACATTTAGAGTCTAAATCGCGAAAATGTAAAATATCAAAATCCGGAAAGAAACAATTTTAACATCCTTTATAAACCGATTTGGCTCGATCACGTTGGTGTTTGGATACGAACGATTTTGACCAAACAAGAAAAAATATATAAAAAAAATTACCTTAAAAAAGTATATGAACAAACGGAGTATTAGACATGTATTTCATACATGACATCCCTCATAAACATGTAAATACAACAAAACTATGAGTGGAAGAGACAAATGCATAAAACAATCAGGATATTGTACCTTCCCTGCAAGTATTGATTCCCATCTTCTGAATAATAAACAACTCATTTACCAATTTTAAATGTCCCAACCGGCATAAAAGGCCTATTGGTCAACTCCTATAGTTTCTTCTCTCTTTCCTTGAGCTAATTTTGAAGAAAACGTGCAAGAGTTTATGATCATACTTGGTCAAGCTTCTGCTACTCTGTTGCTAGACCGAAATCTCGTGAATCCCTTTCGGATTTTAAGGGTGAGCATTCGGATAGTATGGCGAAGGACGGAAGCTCGGCTACCAACCCTTTTTTGACTCCAGAAAATGGTCATCATCACAGTTTCAGTTTCCATCAGAGGGGAGAAGAGGAAAAGGGCTACATGGAAACAGAGGGGAGAGGGTTCTCAGGCTTGTACAGGAACACAAGTGAAGAGATGTTCCTCAAATCCTTGATGGAGAGCCCGGTCGGGATGCCTGTTCCAACCATGGAGATGCTGGGATTCAAGAATCTCACTCAGCCTTTTCGTGCCGACAGCGAGGAGCTCTTCAAAAGCTGGCTTACCAATGGAGAGGCAAGCACTAGCTAGCATCATCATTTGATCAGCTTGCACCCCTTTCAAATACTTGCCTGGTCTCCTTTAGTTGTAGTTTCAAATTACTGGTATTTCTCTTAGAACTGATGGATCTTTCGTTTACAGGCAAATGGATATCATTCGGCTGGCATAGCACATCGTACGCGGACGGCATCGAGAAGGTGAGTAGTATGAAGCTATAAATGCTGTAAACACTGACTTGATTCACCTCTACTTACTGCTGAAGTCCGATATCTTACAGACCAGGCCAACCTTGCTTCAAGCACTTGATGCAAACTGCTGTTTTGTGTAATGTACCCACTATCTTGTGTCTTGACATGCCCTTGTCTTGGATCTTGATCCGTCAATCCGCAGAAAATTCGTTGTGTATATCCTGAAGAGTTGGAGTCAATCATATGGAAATAATCTTATCACGACAAAGAGTTACCCGGATAACAATTGTTATGATCTTCGTTGCAGGATATCAACTGAACTAGGAAATTACCCTACTCAACAACAAGGGAGTACACTGCAGGGGAAAAGAGGGACTGATGTATCATCTGTACAAAATACTACGGCAACGGCCGATGACTCCGGTGATCCGAATCATCAATCAATGAGGTGGTCAAAATATACTTAGTGCGCCTCCTTCGGTCCTGTGAATTCTGTGCCTGACTACTCTTACTTGTTCTGATCTACCTGCTGATTTTCCGTCAGGAATGCTGTTGAAAGAAACATGCAGGCTAGCAACTTATACCTTGCCAAGGTTTGTGAATCTCATATATTGCCCGAAGCTTCACAAGTATAATTTTAAAGGATTAAGAATATAAGATGGCATATCACTTCTAATGCAGGCCTGGTTCCATAGTCCTCAACCAATGACGAGAAGTCGATCCTCCGAGCTGCGGTATCAATCTTATGCTTCAAGTGTTTTAAGAGCCTGAAGAGTTGAATAGTGTCGCGAATAGTATACCCTCCACAATTGTGCGTGGTGACAATCGGTTTGTGTTTATCAACAACTTTTCTGTAGGAGGAGATATGTCGCCATGCAAAATTCTCAAACAAACCCGAACATGGAAGCAATGCAGGATGTTCCGGAGCATGGCGTGATCAACTTCGAGCAAGAGCTTGCCAATCCAAACAGCTTCATAGACCTTCCTTTGAATGACGCTGCCAATCAGTTTGGCACCTTCGCCTCCCCTGCAAATTCCTCTTCTTCAACTTTCCATAACCCTCAGATGGGAAATGTGGACAAGGTTTCTTCAGTTGTAAACATGCTGAAGGGAACACTGGAGCGCAAGAAGCTTGGAACCCATGTAGTGAAGGAAACTGCTGAAGATGGTACAGCTGAAATCTATAATGCTCAGGAATCCATTGCCAACTCTAGATTCGATGATGTAAATGAGAATGGCTTCCATGAGATTCCAAGAGGTTTCCAGCAAGAGTCTCATGGTGGAGTTAAAGATCATGGTGCTCTGCAGACAATGCAGGATCCAATAGACCTTGATCTGGAAGGTTTCGTAAACTCGATGAATCCAGTGCAGTTTAACGCAGTTTCTCAAGAGCCTTCCCAAAGTGAGTCGTCTACTGCAGCACCGGTGGTTTCATCGGGTTTCGACGTCTGCGACGGTCCCAGCAACTCAAGTCAGAACTATAGCATTGCCGAGAGCGCAAGGAAACCAGCAGGAAATCGGGATTCTGAAAGTGGTTCTAGAGCCAAAGGTATGCATTCAACATTCTCTCGTTTAGTCCAAGAACTTGCTCTGGCTACTAGTGGGTTGTTGTTCGCCATCGAGCTCAGTTCCTTCTTCATGGTAAAACCTCTTTCTTTGACTTTGCAGAGTTCAGAGAACGTATAATAGACAATTTGAAGGATGAGAGAAAGGTATACTTGCTTCCCAGAAAACCACTGATATACAAATTACCTCTGTTGTTCTTTTGTTTAACTGGTTTAGTACATCTATGGCAGAGAGGAGGTCTTGTTCGATACGGCTCTATAAATTCATCTGGTTCAGGTATTAGCTAGTTGGCCTGCACCTGAATGACTTGATTAGTCATATATGATAAATCTACACTGAAGTGATCCTGATAACCAGAGGTTATTGCAGTTGAAAGGGGAGATCCAACCAAGAAACGCAGAGTTGAGCGATCTCGGAAGTAAGTTCATCCTTGTTTATCATCTTCCGCTTATGTTCAGCGCTGCAGATTCTTATGCTCTTGGTAATTCAGAATGGCGGAGGCAAAAGAAAGGAGCTTGAACCCGGTTATTGCTCCCGACATGCAATCAGTCTTGAAGAGGTGTGAGAATCTTGAGAAAGAAGTGCGATCACTCAAGCTAAACTTGTCTTTCATGAACAGGTTTGCAACATCGACAATCTGTGATCTTGTCTCGCTGATTCAGGTGTTAACAATACACAATTCTGATGATATTGCATTTTCAGGAAGGATTCAGAGCAGACTAAGCAGATAGAAGATCTTCAGAAGACGAACGAAGAGTTAACGGAAGAGAAGGAACGCCTGCTGGAAGAGATTGAGAGGATACTCTCTGAAACAGGAAAGATGTGAAAGCATAATCGTTCAGATATTCTTCAAATTCTGCAGGTTTAAGCAGAGAATGATCTCGGACGCTCCCGGCCCGACAATGGATAAATTCTCGAAGTTATACAGCAGTAGCCACACCATGAAAATGCTAAAAGCAGTTCTTGAAGCCGTTTGACGTAAAATCTCGGCAGCTGCAACAGCTTAACGTCACGATGCCTAACATGATTATAGCAGTATGACGCCCATATTTTTTGTTGGATATCAAATCCGTCTTGAAACAAACTCGAATCTCTGAACAACCTGTGATCCTCTGAGCAAATTTTTAACTTAGATACATTTAACAGAAGGGTTACAATTGATGATACACTTCCTATATCAAATGTTTCCAGGAGATGGCTGCCTATTCACGAAATTCTATTCTCCAAGAAAATCTGTGATTTATACTTCCCTGTAAGATAACAAAATACAACAATAGCTGTTCCTCCACTAGTTTCTCTATGACATGACTAGATATATAGCAGGAAGCAGCATTCCCGTCGATCTGCGTCCTTGGAGAGGAGCAGAAGGGAAATAGCCATCCAGAGAGACGCCTTTAGTAATTCTTCATGCTGTACAAGTCATGGAGACCGAGTCTCTTTCCGTACTGAACCGTCAACCAACCCATAACGGAGAAATAGGCCACCAGGAAGCAAACACGTCTAAGGAAGATTGAATTCATGCCACACTTAAACATCCGAATTATGGAGGTTCGACTTATTTTGCGGAGCCATGGAATTGCTTGGTGTAAAATCTTTATCGAGGCAATGGTGATGAAAGAAGTCAAAACTCCTAAACTGAATCCAGCGGTTGTTCCCCATATCCAACTTCCGCTCCTCCGGTCAAGTGAGGACTGCAAATAATTAGTGAACCTGCCCCCACCAAAAAAAAATAGCTCAACCACTGAAACTAAACTGGAAAACATAATTGGAATATGAAAATACACCGCTTTTAACAATTACGAGAAAAAAGAAAATTGAAAAAGAATGGCATGTTATGCGCACATATAGGCACTTTGAAGCCCACACAAGGCAATCTCACAAGTGCAAAGGATTATCTCTATCACCAGATACACTCACAAGTTAAGGTAAGCAGCTCACTAATACAGTCATCAGACATCTCCAATATTGAAGAGTGCAACCATGATGGTGTAGAACTCATTCCGAAAGAAAAAGATACCAAATCAACACTAACATATTGACCAGGAAGTGTCATACTCAAATTAGAAAGCATATCAAGACTAATCTACCCAATCGAATGAGAAACAGCTCTGCGTTTTTGGGTGAAATTGAATACGAGAAGACGTGGAAACCTAATCATACTTACAGAATAGAATAGCGTCCCATCATCTCAACTAGGGTCGGATTTTCTGCTTCACAATGGAAAAATCCATCCCGATATAACGTCACTTTGGGCCATCCAGACGTGTACCAGCAGTCATATGTTTCATTGACCTTAAAAGAAACGTGTAGAAGCTAAATCAAAAGGTTGATATTGTGAGATTAGATAGAAGACAACCAACTTCAATCTGCAAGCAGTTGCACTGAATGAAAACAATAGCTTTCCAGTGTTACCTTGAACTTATGCTTGGTCAACCACGCCACACCGAAATTAGGCCTGCAACTAACTGGAAGAGCCTCATTTGGAGCCTCTGATAAGGCCAGCTTCGTCTGGCCCAAAGAATGATCTCTGTATTCTACCTGCAATAAAGAAAAAGTAGCACAGCTATGACACCGGCAACTTTTCGACATATATGCCCAACACACACCAACTAAACCAATCTTTCAAGAGTCACGAGACTATAATTTCCTATCTTCAGGCAACATCCACTGGAAATATGCTCGCTAACATCGATCACACTACGAACAACCGAACTACCCCAACAACCAAGTCGAAGAGAGGGCTAATTCGGTACAGTTATAACTTCCATTACATACACAGTGTTTCCACACATGAAAAGGATTCATTAGCAAGATTCAAGCTTTCCACTACGAAAGAGCCACACGAGCATTCACCCGCCTGGTTGGTTGGAAGCAAAAGGGAGAGATTATGGAAAAGAAAAGGAATGACCTGGAAAATGGAAGCCCAGTAGTAGTCGTAACGGCAGCGAAATCTACTCCTCTCAGAAGGGTACAACACCTTCTTGGCCTTGAAATTCAACACCCCTACTTCACACACTTTCGAAGACCTTATATCCACACCTAAACCAAAACAACAAAAGCCACCTCCTTTAACATCCCCAGGTTAAAAAAAAAATTCCAAACTAGTTAGAGAAAATAAAAGCATAAATCTTGGAAGGGGAATAAATAAATTAATTACTTACTACTAGAGACAATGCGGCACTGTGAGGGGACCGAAGCGGGGGGAGCGGGAATTGCTAATTCCCCGCCAAGAATCGCCAAGAACCCGACGACGGAGCTGGAGAATAGGAAGGCGAGGAGTGGAAATAGCAAAACCGGAATCAACCGAAACCCCACCAGCTTAATAAACCCTTCCTTCTTCAAGCTGGGAACCCGGACCGCCGCTTTTAACTCCTCCTCTTCCTCCTCCTCCTGAACGTCCATGGGTCGTTCGTGCTATCTATTTGAGCGTCGGGGATCGATCACCCACCCGGGAAGAGAGCGAGTGAGTTAGTTAGTTAGTTCTAGCTAAATCAGTCTAAAGATTGGGTGGGTTTATGGTTGCCGATCACTAAAGATGGGAGCTTTCTGAGGGTCGCCGGCGTGATTTCGAAGCGGTGGTGATCGTCGGGGGTAGTTGGAAATCGACCGGTCGGGTTCCGGCTTCTTTTTATATGGTGGCTGTGGGACCAGATATTCTCTATTTTTTAATTTTTTTAGCGAAATAGATATTTTCGAAATGGGGGTGGGTAATTTTAAAAATCGTAGTCAAGAAAAGTTTTTTTTTTTACCTATTTCTCTGTATAGAAACTGAATAATGAGCCTCCCGTAACTTTTTTAATATATTTTTTAAAAATATTATTAAACCTACTAATTAAAAAATATTTTTTTAATAATTATTCAATATTACTATATTTTAAAATTTTCAGATTTTTGAAAAAACTTCTTCATAATATTAAAAAAAGTTAATGTAAATTAGAACAACCGAGTAACTCGCATTAAAAAAAAGGAGGTTGTTCTTTTAACAACATTAACGAGATTGTTATAATTCAATTTTTCAAAATGTATTTGAAACAAAATTTAGAAAAGTATTTAATTTCTTTAAACTTTAGTTTTGGATTGATTTGATTTTGATATGCAATAGTTTAAAAGAAAAGTCAGAAATTCGGATCTCCTCGTATGTATTACATGTTTGTGTCATGTAAGGGAAAACAACTGCTACCATATTTTGTTTATCAGTCTTATTTCTTTGGCCACACACACACACCAGTTTTCAGAATATATTTTTAAAAAAATTAAAGGGCAATAATTCTTGATAATTTCTAATCCATATTGTTTTAAGGCAGCAGTTTTAGTGATCCTATTATGAGTTATTAACTTATTATTGATAATTATCACCAGTCTTTCAATAATCAATTTGACCCTAAATCGATAGTAGCAGCCACCGACAAAAAGCGTACAATATAAGCTTTCCAAAACGGCACCGTCTAGGGGCAATAAAATTAAAAGGCGCATCCATATTCCGCGGTTTCCCTCTCTAAACTAAACTAAAACCAAATCCCCACTTTCTCCCGCTCTCTCTCTCTCCCTCTCTCTCTCCCCCCTAGGTTTCTCTAATCGTGAGAATCGGTTGGAAGTATGGCGGCGCCGCAGCTGACGGAGGGGGCGGTAACGCGGATATCGACGGAGGGGAATATCGCGGAGTTCCGGCCGACGGTGCAGGTGACGGAGGTGAAGATGGTGCCGGCGAAGCAGCCCACCGCTAACGACCGTTACCGGATCATACTCTCCGATGGGGCCCACTTCCATCAGGCCATGCTCGCCACTCAGATCAACCACCTCGTCAAGGACGGCCACCTCCGCCCCGGCTCCGTCGTCCAGCTTCGCGAGTTCACCTGTTCCTCTATCCAGTGCCGCAAGTGAGTCGCAACCCCCGCCTTTTCGTGTTGTTCTTGTTACTTTTTGGGCTGTTTTATGTTTTGTTTTGGATGATCGGTTCTAAATTAAGCAAAAATGTTTCACTGTGGAGTTAGTTACTTCTTTAGGCTCTTAATTCCGCGTCGAGAATCCCACTCACTAATCATTGTTTAGTGCAACAGTGGCGGGCAAGTTTATAAATGTTGAAAATGGTATCGGAGTGTATTGATACTGTGCCCACTGTTTGTGAGAGCGTGACTCTCACTTTTGGCACGTTGGCAAAGTCAAAACCTGTGCAATCTTTTCAGGTTGATGGGTCTCATTGAGGGGGGGACTTGTTGAGAATCCTACATTGTTTAGTGCAAGAGTGGTTGATACGGAGATTCTAAGATTGAGAGTTATCTTCTTTATATATTATATTATTGATGTTTTGGGCTTTTTTTTTTCTTGTTGTGCTTAGAATTTTATTCTATTTTTTTTTTGTTGAATGAAGTATATGGCTAGTGTAAAGATTGAATCTTTTTTATTTCTTTTAATTATATGTTCTCCACATTGCTTTTCCTTGCGGATTATGTGTTTGGTTGCTGATAATTAGTTCTGTGACTATTTAAGCAAACGATTTGGCTGTGGAGTTAGTTAGATAGTTACTTCTCCGGGCTGTTAATGAGTGTTGGTTTTTTGTTTGGGAGCAGGATTATTATCATTACTGAGATGATTGTGATAGTTCAAGAATGTGGTCTTATTGGGAATCCAGTAAGAACCTTAGGATATGGGCAGACACCTTCCCAGCAACTGGGGAATGACAACTCAAATCCCCAATCGCCTGCTAGTACCCTTGGTGGAAGTGTTGTTCCGAACCCAAATCCGTCTACGCCTTCACTGATGGGGAACAGGATAAACCAGATGCAAAATAATCCTCAGCCAAGTAATTATGCTGCGCCAACATTTGCTTTGCACACAGAAGTTGAACCTTCTGCTGGTTTCTCTAGATCAACTCCTTCGGGTCCTTTATATGGTAATCAGAATGTTGGATTGCAGAACTTGCGACCACAATTTTCAGAGCCTCGTCCCGGAGCTTATTCTCGGTCACAATCAGCATATCAGCAGCCACCTCCCATGTACATGAACAGAGGACCTGTGGCCAAGAACGAAGCTCCACCGAGGATAATTCCTATTGCTGCTCTGAATCCATATCAGGGTAGATGGACAATCAAGGCCAGGGTGACAGTAAAGGGTGAAATGAGGCATTACAATAACACTCGTGGTGATGGAAAAGTATTCTCATTTGATCTTCTAGATTCCGATGGTGGAGAAATCCGAGTAACCTGTTTCAATACAGTGGCTGACCAATTTTATCATCAGATTGAAGCTGGTAAAGTTTATCTGATCTCCAAGGGAAGCTTGAAACCTGCTCAAAAAAATTTTAACCACCTCCATAATGATCTGGAAATCTTTCTAGAAAATCAGTCCACCATACAACCGTGCTTTGATGATGACAACTCCATTCCACGGCAACAGTTTCATTTCCGCCCCATAAGCGATGTTGAAGGCATGGAGAATAATTCTGTTGTGGATGTAATTGGAGTTGTGTCTTCAGTAGCTCCCACTACTTCCATAATGAGAAAAAATGGCACTGAAAGTCAGAAAAGAAGTCTCCAGTTGAAAGACATGTCTGGCCGAAGTGTTGAGTTGACGTTGTGGGGTAATTTTTGCCAGGTTGAAGGACAAACTCTTCAGGATCTGTGCGAGTCTGGGCGTCCTCCTGTTCTTGCTATCAAATCTTGCAGGGTCAACGATTTTAATGGCAAAACGGTTGGAACCATTTCTACAAGCCAGCTATTTATGAATCCAGAATTTCATGAGGCACACCAACTAAAGGAATGGTTTGACAGGGAAGGGAAGAGCATGCCTTCAGTATCCATTTCAAGGGAGGTCTCAGGTGCGGGCAGGGCAGATGTTCTAAAGACCGTTTCTCAGATCAAGGATGAGAAGCTTGGAACTTCTGAGAAGCCTGATTGGATAACCGTGAATTCAACCATCATATTCATAAAGGCTGACAATTTCTGTTATACTGCTTGCCCAATTATGGTTGGGGACCGGCCCTGCAGCAAGAAGGTGATCAATAACGGAGACGGGAAGTGGCATTGTGAGAGGTGCGATCAGTCTGTGGATGAATGTGAATATCGATACATTCTCCAGTTTCAGATACAGGATCATACTGGCGTAGTGTGGGTGACCACTTTTCAGGAGTGCGGTGAGGAGATCATGGGTATATCCGCCAAGGACTTGCATTATATGAAACATGAGAATCAGAACGATGAGGGATTTTCAAAGATTCTCAGACAAGTTCTATTTACGAGATATGTGTTCAAGTTGAAAGTGAAGGAAGAAACGTTCAGTGATGAGCAGCGTGTGAAGTCCACTGTTGTCAAAGCTGACAAAGTGAACTATTCCACCCATTCAAGGTTTCTTCTTGATCAGTTAGATAAGCTTAAGTTAGGTGATGTGCCTTCTGCCATCAAGGGTGAGGATGCTTATTCAAATGCTGGAATGGACAGTGGTGTATTTGGGAATGGCCGGCCCAAGGAATCTTTCACATCGACCAATGCTGGGAACCAGTCCTATATTGGTGCGGAGACGAGGCTTCCTGCAAATCAAGTGGGTCGGTATGGAAACCAGTATAGCACCAGGTTCCCTGCTTCTGGTACCTTTGGGTCTAATATGAACTGCAGTAGTTGTGGGGTTGCAGGTCACAACTCAAACAATTGCCCTACCATAATGAGTGCGCCAGTACACTCCTCTGGAGGGTCGTATTCCGATAGAGCGCCTACAGGGGCTGGTTCTGGCGGTGCTTCTGGTGAATGCTTTAAATGTCATCAGGTTGGGCACTGGGCTAGAGATTGCCCGGGTTTGAACAATGTTCCCCCAGCATATGGCAGCGGAAGCATGACTCCCGGGGCTGGTTCTGGTGGCATTTCTGGTGAATGCTATAAATGTCATCAGGTTGGGCACTGGGCTAGAGACTGTCCAGGCTTGAACGACGTTCCCCCAGCATATGGCAGCGGAAGCATGTCTTCGGGAAGGTTTGGGGGCATATCGAAGCAGCAGGTCGGTGGGTTCTAAAATCTGAAATGGGAGACTGGAGCAGCTAGAGATCGTGCCAAGTGAAGCACCCGGTGTGCATTCTTGATGCTGGTCGTCGAGCTATGTGTATATTTTGGTTTTGGATTATGAATTCTCTGCAATTTCTGCAGTTGTCCTATGTTATGGAACATGTGACATTTAGTTCTGTGATTTGTGCTGTTCAAAATACAAGTTCTGTGATTTATAATTTCTACTAATGAGCAAGCAATTAATATCAATGAAAGCTGAAAAACTTTGGCAGCTTCGTTATTTGAATTTCAAGTCATCTCTCGCCGAGGGGTTTTACATAAACATCAAATACAATCCATTTTTCTAGAATGCCAGAAGAGCATAGGATCTCGTTTTTTGAAAAATTAAACTTTTCAACTTGCCGATATTTAGTCTCTGAGTTCGGGTCAATCCCTTGAACAATTACACTGTCCATTATTTTGCTCAAATGGATATAGTATTGCTTGGCATGTCAGTAACAAACATCGCCTGATGAAGAAGAGGGTCCATTGACCCTAGCTGGAAGTGAATCCCACATTATTCCGTCCATGCCACAGCGAACACCGGAAATGCCTGCGATCTCGCTTGAACTAGATGTAGTGATGGATGTAGTTTTTTCCGACATCACTACCGTGTTCCTCTGAGCAATTGCCAGTAGCCGGTACCTCTCGGCTCTGGAGCCAATAACTTGGCCGAGAACTGATGCCCCGATAGTAAGTGCCATGGCAGCTTTTGGCATATTGACGGACTTTCTGAGCATGGCAATAAAGGGAACAGCTGCGTGTATTGCTGCAAACCATGAGATCGAGAATTTCACCGTATGTTCCCTCCATATTCCAAGCGGGATGTTCACTGCCATGCCCAAGAGAGCAATGACAAGCATCTTTGAAGGTAGAGGCTGGGGTCGTAATTTTTTCACAAAGGCCGTCCTAGCAAGAGTTGCCCTTGCTGCTACTATAGCAGGTGGGCACTTGAATTTAACACCAGCTGGTGGCTTAAAAGTCTGAGCTACGAGAGGAAGCACATGACTAACAGCTCTGTAAGACTTGGCAATTGGGCATTGCCCTGTTTGTAACCATTCATTTCCCATTGCTTCATGTTTTGAGATATCTACCATCTGCAACGTTAGACATGCAATTGTTTGATAAGACATGGTGAGAACTTTTTTCAGCTCGCTAAAGCAGTAAAGACAATTTCCAATGAACTTAAGAGTTCACATAAAAACTTGGTGAGACTCCACCTGGAGCAATTTCGGAAAAGACAAAAGTAGGCAACAAGATGAGTGCAATCTTATAAACAGACGGAAGGGAGCGGACAGACACAACATAATAATGATGCAAATGTAAAAAATTTCAAGTCATCCACGTGAAAAAGAAGTATCACCTTGGAAGGCAACTCTTTGTTTTTACCCAGTTCTGGCTTCTTATTCTGTTTCTTCAACTTGTCATTGAATGCATGGAAGCCAAATGGTCCAGCAGGACCAAATGGAGAGAGACTGATTGTAGCAGCTTTAGCCGCCAAGGGGTTAAATTGTGGGGCAGCTTGAGCTTCCACAGGTTCAGCACGAGAAGTAGACTTGCTTGACAGAGGTACAACCCCATCCTTTCCATGGAAGAGCTTAAATGCAGAATCAAAATTCGGACCATCTTCAAATATAGGTCCTTTCCCTCCTCGCATCTGCAAAAAAAAAAAAAAAAAAAAAAAAAAAGAGAGATCGGTTGATTAGGAACTCACCGAACTTCAGTCATCCAGTAACTGATCATGCACCAACGCAGATTCAAAAGATGGCAAGACAATGAAAATCAATGCCACTAACCGGGTTGAAAAAATTTGCGGAAGAGAAGATAAAGCTTGTTGGCTTGTTGATGTTCCTCAAGAAAGGGCACATCTGTATGGAGTTTGCATCAAATGGACATTCAGATGTATCCTCACTCATTCCCTTGAAGAAATAATCCATTGCTTGTTTCTGAAATCGGAAAGCCCAAAACCAAGGTTATTTCAGATTATGTAAATATAGCAATCATATAACACTTCAAGAGGAAAATGGAATTCTCATCAAATAGACACTCAGATGCATTTAATTTCTTGCTCATATAGCACGGTAACTGTTTTCTTACCACAAAACCAGAAACAGCCACATCCCAAGAGCCAACAAGACAATCAATAACAACCAGCGGAGCCGAAAAGCAAACAAAAAGATCTACGCATAAACCCTAGAAAACCTACAATCAAACGCTCGGCACGCGCACACAATCACCAACACAAACAGCATTCTACAACACCCCCCCAATCTACACGCCCACACCAATTCCAGCTAATACCGCAATTAAACCTTCGAACCACCCCAAATTCCAAGCCATTGGGACACGAAAACGAAAGCACGAGGGGATCAACTAATCTCCCAATTCCCTACGCAGTTGACTTACAATCTCAGCTATAAGAACAAAACCACAAAACCAACCTCCCCCAACCAATTCTTCGGATTCTTAATGCAGGCCGGAAAAAAGTCAACACAAACAAAACCAGGAAAACAAACAATGCATCCATTTTTCTTAATTTTTTTTTTAAAAACGTAAACATAAACACAAATAGACAAATCGCAGATCGAGGAGGAAGAGTAGGTAAAAACGCTACCTCGCTAGGCTGATCTCGGAAGTTTTCTTAGCTTTTCTTCGTCCTCTTTCTCTCTCTTCCTTCCTTGTTGGGTTTGTGTGTTCTCCACAGGCCCAAGGTTTTTAGAGAGAGAGAGAGAGAGAGATGATGATATTTGGTGAGGGAAGGATTAGAAGATGACGTGTGCTGTCCACAAACTAAATACTGGGAGGGGCTGGTGGCCAACTCAACTACTAACTCGAAACGGAAAGTCAGGGGTAGTTTCGGTATTTGACTTTTCCGGTCGTGCGTGCCAACCACAACACCGTCCAGACTCCAAAGAGGAATCATTCTATTGCTTATTTTTTGGTTTCACACATGAATTCTGATGTTCCAATAACCGCTTCATCGGACTAATAATTAAAATGTTATTTATTAAAATGTCTTTATAATTTTTAAAATATTTAATATAATTCAAGCATGGATTATGAAAAGAAAAAATTTATTGGAGTTGGTACAATAATAATAATTAATACATCACCCTCTTTCCGTTTCCGTCGTTGAAGGCGTCAAACATTTTGTTTTTTTTTTTTTGTTTGGGTGGGTCAGTTTTGGCAGCTCGTGGGCGATAGATAAAGTCTGTCTAATCCTTGAATAAGAAGAGTGTTTGTTTCCGATGATAACTAATCCTCGGGAAAAATTGGTAACCACGTTTCTGCGGACTCCATTAAAGGAAACGCCAAAGCATTTATTGTTGGACTAAGTACCTTGAATATTGTAGGATTCTTTTTTGCTACGAAAAAGTCTCCTTTTTTATGTCTTTTTTTTTTTGTTAGTACGAAAATATCTTCTAGATGATTTTATATGATCCCAACGTAAATAATGTTATATACATTAGATTATTGAAATTTGAAAATTCCGTGATTTTTTTTTAAAACAACTCTATCCTCGTAATTAACTTTCTATTTAAATTTTGTTGGTTCATAATTTGTGACTTAGGAATGTACGTTGTGGTGGACACGGGGTTGGGCCAGCTTCTGCTACTTTTAGTTAAAGCCCAACGGGCCTACTCTTGTTGTTTGTAAAAGGATAAGAAATAAAGATATTTCCTTTTTGTACTTCTTCCTCTGTCGCATGAGAAGATGATTCGAATATGAGCATAGTTTTAAAAAATGTGGTCCGACCGGAGGTTCGACCGGTCGAACTGTATTACGGACACAATTTCAGGTCGTTTTTTATCTTAAAAATGGACTATGGTTCGATCAGTCAATTTCCGGTCGAACCGGACATATCAACAAAAAAAAAATAGATGGTTCGACCGGAAGTTTGTGCATATATATAATTTTTTTACTCTACATAACTTATTTACCTATATATTTATATATATTTCAGGAAATTATACTAAAATATGAAGAAAATAAATGTCTGATTTGACCAGTTGTATGACCGATCCGACCGGTTGAACCAGAGACAGACCCATTTCTGGGTCGATCACCGGATATTTTTGAGAACTATGAATATGAGGGAAAACATCACGAACACTAAAAAGATAAAATGTAAACAAAAATTTAAGTGGACCGAATTATAAAAGTTGCAAAAATTAAGTCAATTTGTACTTGTGCATAATTGTACGAAATCGACATCATTCCTCCACTGGCTTCTGGCAACCAAATATAATTCCGATTGCTCTCCGGGGGTGGGTTTATTCCATCCTGAGACATGGTAGTACGTAGCTTGTAGCTACTAATCATTGACTTCAACACTGGAACGAATCCTATTGTCGCTGAGCCCATGAAGATGGCAAGTACGATAGGGAAGATCCTTCCAATTATGCCACCCTGTTGAAGTTCGTAGAGTTCTATTTTGGGCCTTGAGTTTGGCCCATTTCTACTGCTGGCCGATTCTGGAGCTTTCAATTCCTATATTTTCTTTAATCAAACCCATAAATATACAAGAGACTAAAATGTACATCAACTTAGAACAAACGGAGTATGTTACAAGTTGTTCTAATGTCATATTATAACATTTATATCTAACAAAAATCTTCAAAAGAAATATGTTTCAGTGTGAATCAACTCATTAGACTAAATACTCTTCCGTAAAAACTCATCACTCTTGTAATAATCTCGATGATACTGGTCAATCTAAACATAGGAAATAATTTGATCACGACTAGTCACGTAACGCACATCACCACCACACCTATGGTTGTATTTTCCTTATTTGACATAATATATCTCACATGGTGATGCATGTCATGTCCCATGTGAAGTGTCACGGTGCCATGTTACAATGGGAAACTAAAACAATAAATAAATGGAGGTGGGTCAATTTAAATCATTTTATTACCAAGTACGTAATACCGCGTAGTCCTTATAATGTTTCCAATTTTCTTTTCAATAACGTGTTGGTTAGTTACAATTTCAAGGACGGGCTCCACGATTCGGCATATGGACAGCGGAAAGGAGGTCCCCTAATTAACAATATATGCCATGTGAAATTATTGATGAGTTGACGCAGAAGTTGCCTTTTGTTTCCTTATTGATGATGTGACAGGGATGAAATTTTTTTCCATTTCCTAGATTTTGCAAACCATCAGTTTGTCTTATAAGGAAAATCATCAATTGAATAGAATGAAAGTGACGAAGATTTTACTTATTTTTCGAAGTGTTTGAAGGTATAAAATTCAATCCGATGAAATTCTATGTTTTTTAGGAAAAACTTTATTTTAGTACCATATAATTTCATTGATTTTTACTTACATATTCTTCAGTTATTTGAAATGCATAGAATAAATTCAACTTCTTTTAACATTTATCAAAATAGCTCTCAGGTAACAACGGGCAATTTTTTTAAAATTAACCTACTTCATGTCATGTGTAGACCGCCAACTCAACATTTTCATATAAACATAGGAGATGAAATGGAAAATGAACATCGTGAGTGATTAAGCTACAAAAAATCTCTAACCGTCTGATCTATCTACTTGTTGATAGTATTGAGTCTAGAATTTTTTTTTTTTGGGGGGTAATATTGAGTCTAGAATCATTTTGTACGTAAATTGTTATATTTTTATCTAATTCGAATTGAAATCAATTAATTTTTATTATCGATATTTTAGAACGAAAACCGATTTGAATTCGTGTCTGTTTTGTTTTCGGAAGCTGCGTCAACAGTTGAAATCAAAACATATGGTTGAATTTTGAAACGACAAGATTACTTAGACCAGCAACAAGTTGAATATGATAATTGCCACAGTATTTAGATTCGCTCGCGGAACACAATTAATCTTCATAGCTTTGGTTTAGGGTTATAAAAGTGGTTCCACGAACTATGATTACAGCTCCAATTATATTGCCGTTTAACTTAGCCAACACGTCTTTGAGTTGTCAAAACTAGGGTTATATATAGCCAGGCACATTATTAGCAGTTAACATTATTCTCGAGTAATCATCGCATTTATAGACTATAGTCTTTACAAGAGCAATTCGATAATTTTAAAATACTATTAAATTTTTGTATTCAATCTAATAATAAATTTTAAGGCCTCTCAAAATAAGTTCATCAAATTAAAATTTGTATGATATTAGACGATAAAATAAAGATTACGTGAGAATAACAAAATATTAAAAAATCAATTTATTTTTATACTATGTTAGAATTTCAATAGCATCTCAAAATTGGATGATGATGAGTTGATAATCCTTATTACATGGAATTAAGTTAAGGTTAATCCAACTGATATACGACAAAATATTTCCTTTTTTTCTTTTTTTTAGAAATATTCTGCTGTCCTTGAAGGATGTGAGCCGGTTAGTTTCTCTTAAATTTTTAGCATTTAAATTTTTTTCATTAGAAAAACTTAGTGGCTTGCCACTCTCATATATATCGTAAGTGGCATATTATTGTCATTTATTTGGTTGATGACTGGGCAGTAATAATATATATTCAGTTGTAGTTTGATATACTATTAATGTTAAATATTAATGTATTTGTTAAAGAAATTATTTAATTGAAAATTGGATTAAGTATTCAAATACGATGTGCATAAAAAACATTTCACTTGGAGGACAATATATAGGTCAACCTTTTAGATATGGAACCGAATGATAAATCAACGGACCACCAAACAACAGCCTGTCAAGCGTTGAAGATTGTATCATTGTATACAAGGTGTGGCAATATTATTGTTGATCAGTTCCAATCCATGTCCTCATAGAGTACTGAAAATTTCCATTCACATTTACATTGGAATTTATAAATACGTGTCTTCATCTTCATCGGCTACAAAAATGTTTTACTTTACAGTTAAAATTTTAATTTGGTTTTTGTTCAGTTCAAAGTTGGATCAATCAGATAATAGGTTAAAGTTTACAGGATAATATGCCGTGGGCCGTTGGGGGTTCAACGTCGAGGACAGCATCCAATATATCCGTATACGCCATCTTGGTTTGAAAGGGACAATGTATGAAAATGGGGAATCCATAGGCTTAACGATATTATATTCGGTCATTTTATAACATCTTTCAAAAATAGTGGTATGTCGGCAACATAATCGGTTACATTTTCTCCCTATGGCAATAGGCATAAGATCCATTGATTTCGGTTCCACTTTTTTGGCAGGTTCCAGATCTGTGGATTTGTATTTTTTGAGTTCAGATCTAAATCAGTTTTATTTTGGTAAAAATTTAGTCTAAGTTTGGTCATGAATAATATTTTTTTCGAATAGTATGAACAAGACATTTTTGCAAAAATCCACATGGCCAATATTGCATAGATGAATTGTCATTATCGCAAAAACAATATGAAAATATACATGTCGATTTTTTTGCAAAAATTTAAAAACTTTAAGACCAAAGTTAAAAAAATAAACACATAACGATATTGCACGAAGGAATGTCATACTCGCAAAAATAAAAATTACGAAAATACACATGTCATTATAGCATGAATAAAATATTAGTATTGCATAAAAAAAATAGTAATAGACTGATTAGTACAACCATTACCTAACTCATTTTCGTCTTTTAAGTCATGGGTTCATGATACATGTTAAAGACAATAAAAGTGTCGTCCATTCTATATATGCGATAAATGAACACTACCAAATTGCATGATTAGTTAACAATTCAAATAGTCTTATTCAACTAAAACAAATAAGTACTTCAATTCCAAAAAAGAACGCATCGTACCCAAATTTGATATGTTGGTATTTATTGATCTGATGAATCCGAATTTAATCTTGTTAAAATATTTGAATGAATTATATATGTACCTCCGTAAAAATGATACAATCTCGAATTGAAGAAATGTTAATTAAACTATAGCTATACCCACCGGCAACCGTACTTCTCGCGTTCTCTTCGGACGTCGGTACCTGGTGATTAATGTAACCTTAATGTTAGACATAACTAATTAATGTAACCTTAGCACCAGTCGAGTTATAGCTCAAAGTATTTTCTCATTAAGTACGGATAGCTTCACCCTGTCTCGAATACCACAATTCTGAATCCATTTGACCAACCGGCAGGATTTTGAACATAAAAAAACATGAATCATCTCTAAAAGTTGTATACAATTGCTTAATTGAATAACTAATAAAGATTTCTATACAGTTGTGGTTGGCTTTTTTCCTTATGATTCCTATGTGTGTCCTAGGCCAAGCAAGGAATAAATCTCTTCCCCTCCCACCACCAACATGTGTCGGTGGAATTTATTAATCCTGTTTTCAGTATCCCCACAAAAACATATTTAATGCCAGAAATTTCAACCAATTATATATTTTTTGGTATGGGTATAAGCTAATTTATTATACACAAAATTAAGAATAAGACAACGACGTAGTGCATGAACTTGCTGCACCGGTGTACTCTCAATTTCTGACAAAATGTAGTTGGAGCCGGTGATGCACATTCCGTGAACATGGTCAGGGGAGCCACAAAACTTGCCCGTCCAGGACTAGGACCACCATTTTTCTCCTTAAATGGATGGATCTTCATTTCCCAGTATGAGTATTTTCAAACCAATGTTTAATTGCAGTGATATCCAAATCCAAATATTATAAAGAAAATTTCAGATAACGATATTGTAAATATATATGTTAAAATCTTTATCTTTAACCTAAAATTTTAAATCAATAATTTGATAGATTTTCGATATTTACAAATCTATTCATCACACTCACAAATAGTGATGTGAAATTTTTATCACCCTCCATCTAATGAAATCATCAGGGTACAAGATTGTACAAACTTTGATTTTATTAACATTCGAGTACAATAATAAATATGAGACCAATTTACTCTCGCACCATCTTAAAATTTTCATATCTAACTCAAAATTTCAAGATAACAAGTTAACAAATTTTAAGAAGTTATAAATTTTTAACACTTCCAACTAATGGCAAATCTCATGTGTTCGACCCTATTATGGACTGATTTTCTCTATGTCGAGGAATAATTAGTAGAATAGGATGGCTCTGGATGTAGAGAAATGATTGATAGAAATCACGGAAAATATGGGAAAAAAGTCAAAAACTAGTACCGGGTGGACGGACGGTGAGTATTTGGAAGAATCGTGTGACGGTGGTCAACGGTCAACGGCTGATCCACCGTTTGCACGTTTCAGATCGTGACTTGGGGTTGCCGGCCGCTCATCGCGCACACCCCCATTTGTACGTCACCGCCACCACCTCTTCCCCTCACCATCCGGTACCGGATAAAGCTTCTCTCACTACAATTATCAAAAGAGTAGCGCTTGTTGTAATAAACTAATAATACAAGGGAATGGTGGGATAAAGTGGCGAGTTTATAGTATTAAATTTGGTCACAATAAAAATTTACTTATCAAAATTATTAACTTGGAATGATTAATTTTTGAATAGATTTAATACTTAATCTAAATTAGAGTTTTTTAAGATATTTTTTGTTGACTGCAACCCCGTACGTTAATGAAGGGAGAGTTAACTCTGCATGGAATCAGGGGAGGGGCTGGGTAGGAATTTGCAGGTGCGCGTCAGACATTGTCGATACCAATATGTTCTTTTTAATTTTCTTTAATTTCTTTTCTTTTTGTTGTATTTTTCTCTTTTCTGTTTTTTTTTAACAATTTATTTACCCAAAAAGTTCCTTCTGTCAAAAAACTATCTAGAGTCACAGTGGACAGAATACTCCATGAATGGATAAATATATAACACGTCAAAGTTATAAACATTGAATGCCAAGTAGTGAACAATGCTCCCACATAAAAAAAGCAGTGAACAATGTGGAAGTAGCATTTTTTTTTTCGGTATAGCGAACTAACCTTACTATAAACTGCTTGAAACATTGTTTTCAATCGGACATGTCAATAATTATTTGTATTAACAAATTTCATGTTTACCAAATTACTGATTCTGATTCTGATTCAACTAATCAACTATTCAATAGCGCTTATCAAAAAATTCCTTCAAAGAATACGATTACTTTCGGCACGTCACTTTAAAGCGAATAAGCGATTATGCTTTTTATTCGGACAATCTGACGTCCAAAGATTCTATTACAGTATGTTTTACCGTGGCGAACCGTGTTTCTCAAGATTACCAGTGGCAATTGAATTTTTACTCTCTTTAGATATTCCTCTTTTCTATGAACTTCTTTTTACGTATACTAAGTTTATTTTGTGTCCCTCCGGGTAAATGTGCAAAAAAATTATATTATGACAAGAGGCTCGCAGTAGGTCAATTACCAAATTAATCCTGGTAAATCTTGATCATTAAAAATATATGAAAATTATTTCAAGTGATAAAAAAATTGAATTCACTTGAAAATTTTAGCATTCAAGCACATATAAAAGAAGATTAGAAGAGTTATCCATAAATATAATGCTAGAGCATTACAGAATTCTGAAAATTGGAGATAAAAAAATCTTAATTATTTATAAATATGCCAAAAAATATATCAATTTCAAGAGAATAATAAACACCAAATCTTAATAATAAACACAAGATTCCTTTATCAACTTCAAGAAAATAATTTCTTCGTACGCGGAAATATTTTTTTAAAAAAGGAAATTCCATAGAAAAAAAAGTTCTCCAGGAAATAATGGCAAAGGAAGGGAAGAGACCAGGAAGGTAAGTAATAAACAGGAAACAGAAAGAAAAAAAAAAGGGAAAAGAAAAGTAGAAAACAAGGTGGCAAGAAGAAAGAGGGGAAAAGGGTGGGGACAGCTAGGCGAAACAGAAGGCGAAGTAGTAGACAAATAAATAGTATTTAAAGGCTGATGGAGGAAAGCGAGTAAGATCATAAATAATAATTGTTTTTGGTCAATAATAATAATAATATTTACTATAATAATGTCCCCTAGTTGTACTATTACTTACCAGTCCCCCCCTCTCCTTGTATTTATGCTTATATCTATGTCTTCACTGAATGTGAGGTCCATACACTTGCATAGAATTTAGCAAAGCTTCTCACTTGAGAAGAGGAGGGAGAGGTCTTTCATTAGAGATCTTTATTACCCTCTAATTTCATTCTTTTGTCATCTCTTTTATTATTTTTATCCATCACCCTCCTCCAAATTCTCTTATAGTCATTTGTTTATGTGGGTTCATCCCAAATTGAGATAAAAGTGTCTCAATTCAATCCTTTGCAAGAATAAGCACAGACAAGGGGTGAAAAGAGGTAGGATTCTGAAATGTCTGTTCCCAGCTGATTTTGTTTTGTTAATAACTAACCACCTTCTGGGTTTTCCTTGTTTGCATCTCCTTCTTTTTCTGACAGATCTTTGTTGCAGTGTGGTAATGTCCTTAGTTGCTGTTTGTACATGTGTTATGTGTTTTTCTGCAGATCTGATTTTCTCTCTCTATATATGTTTCTGTCATTTCAATATCACTTGTTTGCTCTTTAACTTGTGTTGGATATTGGCTATGCTATTTTTAGGATAGGTTTTTTTATAAGCTAATGTTATTATATAATAAGCCTAACCAATCTGAAGGTGCTTTTCTAAAAAGAGAAGTTTTTTTGTGCCATTCCCAAAGCTCAATCTCAAGCTACCATTTTTTTCTTCTCTTTTTTGCTTTCTGGGTCATTCATAACAGTTGATTGATGTTGTGTCCTTTCCTGTAAGTTCTCTTCTTCTTCCTTTCATAACTTTTAGGAAATTTCTCCCTTAATTACATTTTGGTCCTAACATTTTGTTGACAATTCTACAAAGTTTCACCTTTCACGCCTTCTGGGTGGGTGAGAATTCAAAAGAAGTGGATAAAGCTGCATGATTTGAGCCATTTGATTGTTCAAGATCGGAACTTTTTTCTGGGTTTTCACAGAAATGATTAAAACACCTAGCCATTTGATTGCCCTTGTTTTACTTTTCCCTGGTTGAACTTTCGTTTTATTTCTGTTTTTATTTGGTTAATTTGTGTACATCTTTTGATATAGATAAAGATCCAGCTGCATTATCTTTTAGCATTTTATGTTTCTGGTGGAGGGATTTAATGTCTCAAGGATGATAGAGTTTTTGCAAGATGGGACCACCCCAAGTGCAGGTCGGAAAGCCAAGTATTTGGGACATTATTGGGAGCCGGTTGGCAATTGATTAGAGCACTTATTTTGAGTTTTTTGGGTCCCAATTGCATGTGAGAAAAGGAACTACGTAGACAAACATGGGGAAAGGCAATGAAAAACAGATGTTACATATCGGAGACTTTGTTGCTGTCAGATCTCGTGGCTCGCCGATTTTTCTTTTCACATTGTCGTCGATTTGCATTTGGTTTTCTTTCTTTCATGGTTAGCCTGGTTGTGGGAGTGTATTTGTTGCTTGATCTGTTGTCACACGGAAAAGGCCGAGGCTTCTGCTTTCGACTGTTGGCATATTCGTCCAAGTGGAGCACTCGACGGTTTGAAATTGTCTTGATTGCATGTGTTCGTACAATTTGCAGGTAGTTGAGTGTTCGGAGTGATGAAGCACAAGGAAGAGAAACCGTTGGTGCATCCTGATAGAAGGAACAAAACAGTTCACTGGACAATAGCACTAGTAGTGCTGTCTGGGATTTCGTTCTATCTTGGAGGGATCTTCTGTCCAACGAACCAGGTGGACACCAATGATGTCGATAGGGTGGTCTCTCCTGCCAAGGACTCGGCGATCACTCCTCTCCATGTTAAACATTCAGCGTTTCCTGAATGCAGTGCTGACTACCAAGATTACACCCCATGCACAGATCCGAGGGTATTGGCTCCGTCAATTTGACTTTTTTGCTGCCAGTGACAAGCTGTTCGTTGTCCAGGTTTAACAGCTGAGAACGTAATCCTATGTTTTGCAGAGATGGAGGAAATACGGTACTCACAGGCTCACTTTCATGGAACGTCATTGTCCACCACCCTTTGATAGAAAGGAATGCTTGATTCCACCACCAGACGGGTACAAGCCACCGATCAAATGGCCAAAGAGCAGGGATCAATGTTGGTACAGGTACAGCATTTGCTCGCTATTCCATTCAGTTTCTTGACACTCTGGATCTTATTTCTGACACGTCAATCTCATGGTTTCAGAAACGTTCCTTATGATTGGATCAACACACAGAAATCTAATCAGAACTGGCTCAGAAAGGAGGGGGACCATTTCCTTTTCCCTGGAGGTGGTACGATGTTTCCTCACGGAGTTGGTCACTACGTCGATCTGATGCAAGATCTGATCCCTGAAATGAAAGATGGGACTGTACGTACTGCTATCGATACTGGATGTGGGGTGAGTGACCCTAATTCTGTCGTCTAAAAAATGAAAAATGAAATCCTATGAAGAATCTCATTTGCTTGTCTAAATTATCACCCACCTGTGCTATTTATGTTTGAAAATGTATGCCTATATTTGTATTTCTTCGCACGATCCATGTTTTATGTCGACACTTGCTCTGCAGGTTGCAAGCTGGGGAGGTGATCTATTGGATCGTGGCATTCTCACTGTTTCGCTTGCACCAAGGGATAATCATGAGGCTCAGGTCCAGTTTGCATTGGAACGAGGAATTCCTGCGATATTGGGCATCATTTCCACCCAACGACTTCCCTTCCCGTCCAGTTCATTCGATATGGCTCATTGCTCGAGATGCCTTATTCCGTGGACAGAATTCGGTAATTGAAAACTTAGGCGCTCATAATATTTATGCTACTAGAACATGTTATCCTGATTCAAATGTGACGAAATGTAGTACTAGGAGCGACTGTTACATGTTCTGATGTCAATACTGGATATACTATACTGTCAGGCGGAATCTATCTGCTAGAAGTCAACCGTATACTACGTCCCGGTGGGTTCTGGGTTCTCTCCGGGCCTCCTGTCAACTACGAGAACAGATGGCGAGGTTGGAACACAACTATAGAAGAACAAAGGTCCGATTTCGATAAGTTGTCGGACCTACTAACTTCAATGTGCTTCAAACTATACGCCAAAAAAGACGACATAGCTGTGTGGCAGAAGACTTCAGATGGTACATGCTACAGTAAACTGGCTAATCCTGATGCCTACCCGCCAAAGTGTGACGACAGCTTGGAGCCAGATGCAGCGTGGTACACTCCTCTTCGCCCTTGTGTTGTTGTTCCAAGTTCAAAACTGAGGAAATCCGATCTGGAATCCCTCCCCAAGTGGCCACAGCGACTGCGTTCTCCTCCAGAGCGCCTCTCCGATGTTCATGGAGGGAGTGCCGGTGCTTTCAAGCACGATGAAAGCAAGTGGAAGGTTCGGGTGAAGAACTACAAGAAGTTGCTCCCAGCGCTCGGCACTGATAAGATCAGAAACGTCATGGATATGAACACACTATACGGTGGCTTTGCTGCTGCTCTGGTCGATGCTCCCGTATGGGTCATGAATGTGGTCTCCTCCTATTCGACCAATACACTGGCGGTGGTTTATGACCGAGGCCTCATTGGGACATACCACGACTGGTACTACTAATGCTTCTTCTGAAAATTTCTACGATACGAATCACCCTTCCGTCTTGATTCATTTCTTTACCTTTTCACAGGTGCGAATCTTTCTCGACATACCCTCGAACATACGATCTCCTCCACCTTGATGGACTTTTTACTGCAGAAAGCCAAAGGTGAACATATATGTTGAATGCACAAAGTAGGCCATTATCTTATAAACCTGCAAATTTGGTTCTGATTCTCACATGCACTTCGCAGGTGCGAGATGAAATATGTGCTATTGGAAATGGACCGCATCCTGCGACCAGCCGGGTACGCAATAATAAGGGAGTCCGACTACTACGCAGATGCCATTGCTTCCCTCGCCAAGGGGATGAGATGGTCCTGCCGTAAGGAACAATCCGACGACAACAAGGAGAAGGTACTCATCTGCCAGAAGAAACTCTGGTACTCTTCCGAGCAGAGCGGCAGATGATACAGCATCGACGAAAAATCAAATCATACCCTCGTGTGTCCTCGGCCGGAGAAGACGGTCGTCTGCGATTCTTCGGGAATCGAAGGGGAGCCTTGCAAGTTCAGCATTTGCACCTTAGAAAAAGAGATTAGTCCATTTTCATAGGAACCACCAAGAAGCATTACAAGTTGTTAGTGAAAATAACCATGATTTACTATAATTTATAGTGTTCCAAGCCAAGTGTATTCTTTTGCACCCCAATTTTTCACTTCCTTGGCTGTGTAATTTTCTTTATTTTGCTCCCACTATGGTGTGGGTTGGCGTTGCTTTATTCTTCAATTACGTTATGGCCAAAGGTCTTTACGGCCTGTGTTATGAAAAGTTCACGGAGTAAAGAAAATGTACCATTTCAAGATATTAAGTGTGTCTTTTTTACAAGTAAAAGTTAATTGTTGTATACTAAAAATACAGTTATTGAGTTCTGGTATTGAGATTAACATACTGCTTAGAGCTTTACAATAATTGTTACTTCTGGAAAATGAGGTGCATAGTACATCAAAACAAAGACATCTTCGTTGCGACTAAGATGCTCACATTTGGGAACAGTTGAATATGGTCCTAACATAGATATACTTGAACATATTTTAAGATTTCATCCTTTGCTATTTTAACATTGAATTTTAAAATTTTCATCAAATTTTTTTAAGGCTGTCTTTCCCAATATTTGTGAATACAATAATGTCAAATACTTAAGATTATAAACTCGTAGCTTTCACAATCTATTTGCTGATAGATAACAAATATCTAATTAAAAAATAATTTTAAATAATTATTGTGAAAATTTAAAGAATTCCTAACTATTTCAACGAACTTGAAAATAAAATAATCAATCCTTATATAATATAGACCCAAATATATATATATATATATAAAACACAATACGCACACTTGAGTCGGAAAGCCCTCTAAACCCTCTGGAGCGAAATTAAAATGTCCACCGGAAAGCCCAATGAAGCCGAGCTACAGCTCGTGGCGGTGCCGGACAAGCCGAAGCCGGCGGTGCCGCCCCTCGGCGGGAACTCCATGGTGCTGGCGGAGTACACGGGCCCCAAGTTCAAGGAAGAGGACGAGGACATCGAGGTCAAGCTCCGCAGGATCCTCGACAACGTCCCCGTCCGCGTCAGCAACACCTCCGGAAGCTCCGCGGGTTCCGGCTCCGGCGACTTCCACCAAGTAATTTAACCCTAATCCCCCAAGTAACTGTTTCTCTTTTATTAACGGGCATGCTCTTTTTTAGGTTTCGTATTTTTCGATTTTGGAGGAATTTTTGTGTTTCTAGGGTTGAAGAGGTTGTTTAGGATTCTTATTGGTCGAAAACTACGCGGTGTCCGAATTACACCTACCAGAGGTTCGAGCCGGGTAGGACCTCGGAGGGTGGCAATTTTCTGCCTACAGCTACGTTCTCGTACCTCGAATTTGGATATATTGGGACTCTTGTTGATGATAGATAGAGATGGGTTGCTTTCGAGGTTTAGTTCAGTTTTAAAGATCATGCAAATGCTACTAAGTTCATATCTCTGTGTATTCATCCAGTTACGTTGTTGGACTTGTACGAATCTGGACCATGCTCCATCTCTGCAGAAGCCTTCACTTTTAGCTTTTCCTGAAAGGAGTAAAGAGTTGTGCTTCAAGTTAGGAGGGTTCTCCAAGTAATTGATTTAGAGTTGGGCCGTGCTTTCTGTTGTATAGAATCTGGTTACAGGTTCGATGAAGGTTTTTTTTTATAAGTAGAACTTTATCTTCAAAGAGTTGAACCCTATTCCTAAACACCAACTCATCATCCCACCTTTTAGCACTTGAGCTAGGCTTGAAGAACGATATAACCGGTTAGTTGCAGATCAGGAGATTATGCTACGTGCTTGTGGGTCTACTGTCTAGCCTCCTGATTATGAAGCATTGATTGATTCTTGGAGGTCTTGAGAAACTGTATATTGATTCTCGGGAATTGTTTGATTATTTTTGAAGTTAAGTGCAGGTGTAATATGCTGTGGGTGATGGATAAGTGCAATTGCTGTTAACTGATATGCATCCTATGATTGTACAACTTGATAATTTTCTTTAGTTAGCTTCTATGCTTTTAGAAACTTACGAAACATTTAGAACTGATGACAAGCCAATCTATGCAGTTAAATAGATTTCTCTATGATTTTCTGACAGTACCTGAGGTTTGATGTTCACAATTCTCTTAATTTATCCAACAGTACCGACAAATGAGGAGAAAAGAGCAAGATCGCCTTACAAGAATGGATGTCGATTACCAGAGGAGGAAAGCGGAGGCGGAATTCAATATGAGAAGAGAGGAAAGATTGAAGGCTGCAGAAGAAAGGACGGCAAAGAAGCGTTTGAAGCGACAGAAAAAAAAGCAGAAGAAGAGAGGAAAAAAGACAGAAACTAGCGAGCGTGGAGAAGAACATCAGAAGGAAGAAGAATCATCTGATGATAGCGGAGAGTCAGACCAGGAAACAGAACAATGATCTATTGAATGACATAATTTTACCAGTTCAGTGTAGTCTTTCACATGATCGTTTCTGTATCGAATGAGTATGAAATTAATTGTGGCTGATTCTGCATAATTGTTGGGTAAACATGAGAAGGAATTCTCTCGGCAGAATTTTCTTCGTCTAGTTTGCTAATTCGTCTTTGTTCTCTTTTAAGTCGACCAAGTTGTGCAAGGTAGAATTTTTTCCCTTTGAATGGGCAGTAAACTATAAAAAATCCCAAAATGTATTGTTAAAAACCACAGAATTGGTGAACCTAGGTGAGAGGCAACCCGCTAGAACAAGGTTCGTGGGTCATAGTTCGAAGCAGCCAACGCCATCAAACCATCCTCCGAAAGAACCAACGGTGTTGCAGAATCATTCAACAAACTTAGACAACCAAAGCAGAAACTTTGGTACCTAAAATCGCATTTATTTATTAAATAAGCTATGGGATGAAACCACAAGCATTGAAACAGTATTGCAAACAGATCCAAAAAAAGTAAGCTCAATATATTCGGCACCATAAACATGCCAATGTTTTCGACAACACATGAAATTATTCTCTTGCGCGACACCTGACTATTTGCGTTTTCAAGAGCTAATCACTCATCAACGTACAGCATTCCTAGCATTCGTCCGGCTGGGTTGGAATTGTTGGGTTGGTCTGAGATACTTGTCACCAGTTCCAGCTGTCCAGGGAACTTCCGTCTTCATCGGAGAGGGCCAGGGATACCCCACAGATTGCCTCCGAGTACTAAGATTCATGCCTGCCAACTTATCAGTTGTATCCGTGATTCCCCGTCTAACAGTTGCCTTGACGGTAGACCCTGCAAACAAGTCATTATCAAATTGGTTTCTAAGGTACACATAGTATGACTGGCAGCTTGCCATATTCATGCTAGATGAGAAAATTGAAAACCATCGATCAAGTACATCATCTACATTGGGAGGACTTTTTACAGAAGATGGGTTTCCCGTCAATAGTCAACTGACACTAGTTGTTCGTCACCTTGTCTACGTGGCAAGCATCCAGAAGGTCTGGTTGTTACTATGACTAAAATGTTATAAAGTTCTGAACATCAAAGTGATAGAGAGTTTGAAGAGAGCAGCTTACCAGGGCTGTTCCCTACTGGTGGTTGGTATCTTGCCTGTCTGGGAGTGCTCTTCAATGCCTTGCCATTTTTGTTTGGATCCTACATGTTCAACGAAAACAAGATCAAAATGTTGACAGACTTGCAGTCACATGATCTCCCATGATCAGATAAACCCAGACATAAAAAACACCATGAATTGGACTCTATAGCTATAGCTAATGCGTTAGGTTCCCTATAACATTGTAATAATCCCAATTAAAAAGTATTATATTAGGAAAAGCCAAATAAAGATTCACACTAGGCAGTCATTTCTAAGGGAGAGGTAAAAGTTTGTCTAATTTAGCAAGCGTTTACCAAAATTCAAAAGAAAAAGGCAAGCTGAAATGATCCTTACATATAGGACAGATTTAGCCTGGTTGGTTAGATCTAGATTCCGTTGAGTACCTGAAATATTGGCCATGGTGTCAGCGGTAGAAGATGTATAAAATACAACAGCCCGGAAATATTTTATCTTGGACCCATTTGTCCTGCATCATACTACTAATATCCCAAGCGTGCATATCCCCGTGAAAAATTGCAGTGGCCAATGTGAAAAGGATAAACTACTTTATATCAATATATTCACAAACCTGTGCTCCACGAAGCATTGTGTTTTGGGGAAGGCAAACTGTTCATTGACTTCGTGCTGGACAAGTCCCCAGGAAGTCTTATGGCATATTGCTGCTCTGACGGTCCTCTTGTTCCTGCACCACCACATAACAGATATGATTAAGTTCGAAAATAACAAGAGGAGATAAATGTTGAAGGCACAAGTACAAACCTGAAGGAGGCGGTCTGGCCGAGACTGCTCTAGAGCGAAGAGACGGTGGCACATAAAAGCAACTCTGTGACAAACAAGTACATTAGTATCTGATAATTAGCAAGTAAAAACAGGCAGGAAGCCAACAAAAAAATTAATGCATGTACCATAAGTAAAACTTCCAGTAAATCTCCCATATATATTTGGATAAATTCCATAAAGCATATTTTCCCTGTTCGCTCTATGTATTTGAGCCTACAATACTGATTCACAGTCAGACAGCTTACCTTAAAAAAAGGGTGCTGAAGAACCTCAGCTGCCGTTGGCCTCTGGCAAGGATCCCAAGAGCAAAGCCTCTGCTTGTTAAAAGGGTTCATAAAGACCGAATTAAAAACATAAACCCTCAGCCGCGCAAACAACTAAAATATATTAATATGGATCAATACTGACAGATATGAGATCGATTGCATCAGAACTCGCTGATGGTATGAGACCCGAGAGGTTGACCCCAGCAAGCTGCAATGTCAAAATATTACATAAGTTCTCGCTCCTCCCATTAGAAAGACGGGAAGATTAATAATGGCAGACAGGGAAACACAAGGGCGAAATTAGCCAAACCTGTGGGAACTGGTAATTGATGGCTTTTGCAAGGTTTAGTCCCTCGGCCCAAGAATCAAGAGTCGGGCTGCCTATCACACTGCATATTTTGTAGATCTCATCCGCCTCACTACAAGCCAAAAAGGTGACAAAAAAGTTTAGAAATGAATACGAAGAGTAGAATATGACTATCATTTCAGCAAAGAAACGGAAAAAATTACAACTCTACTATGTACCTTGTACCAGGAAAAAGAGGACGCAGGGTGAGTAATTCAGCCATGATGGCACCCATGGCCCACATATCTGCGCAAACATGAAATTCTTAAGCTCCACATATTACATAGCGACTGGGGATTTGTTTAAAGACTGTTTGAGAAGTACTGACCAACTTTCGGACCATACATGTAAGACTGAAGCAGCACCTCAGGGGCTCTATACCTACCACAGGGAATGATAACATCTTAGTGAAAAACAGTACACAAAAGACAGCTCGTGGACAATAATTTAAGGCTTGCAACTGCTGGGCCAATGCGAATAAGAGAAAATACCACCGAGTTGAAACATATTCTGTATATGGAGGTAGTGAACTAGTTTCTCTTGCAAGACCAAAATCTGCAATTTTGATCATGTCTTTTGAAACCAACACGTTCTCTGCAGAGTAATCAAATCAAAGGCTAGTTTTAAAAAACAGGGCTATGATTGACTTCTGATCTATAGCAAAACAACAATGTGAAATGAGTCGGGTAATAGTAATCAAGCCAACAGTAACAAACCCCAGCATCAGAAAAGTAGTATATTTAATGGTGTTTACACAATATTGATGTCCACGTGCTTGCCATACAACTAATCTATTCACTATAAGAGAGTGGTCCTAACATACGGGAAATGACTTCAGAAGCATGTTTCAAACAATCCAAACAAACAGTACCTGGCTTCAGGTCACGATGAAAATACCCACGCTGGTGCATGTAAGCAAGACCTTGGAAAACTTGGAAACACCAATTCCTCACTTCTGCTTCAGGGAATAGCTTTTGCTTGTCTTTAATAAGTTGGTAGAGGTTACACTCCTGACCCAAGACCACAGTAAATGTTCTGGTGAATACAACACGTCGTCGTACTAAGGCAACCAACCGAAATAGAGACAAGAAAAGAAGTTGACCATGAACTCAAAGACGAAGTACAAGATATCATTTTCCCGAATGACTTCTTTGAGCTTTATAATGTTTAGATGATTCATTTTCCGCAGTGACTGCAACAAAATAGAAGAAATTATGAGCTGGCATCACTACAAATGCATCTGGAAAAGCAAAATAACTCGAAGATTCACTACCTTCACTTCCCTCAGATTGACACACTCTTCCCAGGAATAGTACTTCTTCTTCATCCTTTTGATTGCAACCTGATAATAATTGAGCCACAAGAAAACATACATCAGTAAAATCCTAATCAGATGGATGAATACAGTAGAATAAAGCAAGAGCTTATAGTACTAACCACTTCGCCAGACTGCTTATTGATTGCTCGCCAGACACTCCCAAACGTTCCATCCCCAACTTCCTTAATTAACTTGTATCTGTGACAATTTCCAAAACGTCAGAACAAAAATAACACCGAAAACCAGTTGCAAAGGAGTTGCGTAAAAAGCAGACAAACCTGTCCATTCCGCCTTGCTGACACGAAAGAGACTCTTTCTTTATTTGTGAAGAGTAAACGATTCCACCACTAAATGACATTGACAGGAGATATACTCTATAGTAGATAAGCAGCTAGCTGCCTCACTCGTCCAGTAATTGCTGATCGAAATTCAGAGGAGGCAACTGAGACCATGAAACATGACTGTTCTGGATGGAAAAGGCTTCCTCACTTTATTCATTACTAGACTCGACTCTTTGACACGGAAAGAAAGCATCGACGATAGATTTAAAACGGCACTGCAGAACATAATCGCACCAGGTGATGACCAGAATGATTATTGCAGCCACCAGGATATTGTCCTACACTTATGGCTGATACTAAGGTTTCGGAAACTACAAAACTACCTGATTGAGACTTGAAGAACTATTAAGTGGGCATCTTAGACTCTAACCAATACCCATGGGCATCTGCAAACACTTGAGGCAGTGCCAAACTAACTACCCAAGCAGCTTGAGAGTGCGTCCTCTTGCAGCTCTCGGGGCCCTGCAGCAACATACAACATTTTAGACCAGGTAGAATATAACAGTGGACAACACAAGAGTGCATGCTGAACAGTGAATCCATACCCCCGAAAGTGTGCTAACTAATGCTCTGAATGGATGTTGTATCAGCAATGCCCTGCAATATAAATATATATTAAAATAAATCTGGACAAAACTATTTTGTTACAAGCATTGTTATGTGTTGCTTACCCAAGTGCACTAAAGATCCAACACCAATCTCAAAACAACTTTGCATCACGCTTCATGTGTTGTTCCTTGGCGAGAGAACGACCACTAAGTGCAATTAACAAAGGAAACCAACAGAAAATCTCCGAGGACGAGAAACCGCCAGTCAAGAACTTCTTGGAATGAAAGAACCCCATAGATGCAGCGATTTGACTCGAAGCATGCTTTCTCCATGTCTTAATAAGGAAAACAAATCCGCTCAGATCCAAGTCTCGAACAACCTACGATTTACACAAAAAATCCAAAACATAAACATTACATTATTAACCAAAAATACAAATCAAACATTAACAACCAAACGACTAGCCTATATATCTTTGCACTCGTGCGAGTTTCAAAGTGATTTGGTTATAAATGACGCCTAATTCTCCACAGATCCTCTCGGGCCGGAAACGATGATATGTACATTCGATATAAGAATCACATCCATTCTTTCAGTAATCAAGAACGAGTCTTGACAAATCAGCAAAAGCATCAGCAAATCTCTAGCTCAAACAACGCCAAAGGAATCGATTGCGGCTTAAACGGAGACGGAACATAACAATATCAACCGGAAACCCAAACCCTAGGTTGAGCGATGTGGATCGGAAGGGAAGAGAGAGAGAAAGAGAGAGAGAGAGAGACCTGAGAATCAGCCGGCATGGAAACCGTCGCGCAGGACGGGAAGGAGACGGATCTCCAGAGCTTCTCCCTCGTTTTCTCCGGTTGTAAAATGCGTCTCTCTATGCTTCTCTCTCTAACTCTCTCTGTATTTCTCGCTCTACCACCCCCAAAAATACCCGAAGCTAGTTAAAGTACTCCCCATAACCGCTTCTCTTTCTCTCTATCGCGCGCGCCGTGGGTCCCGCCTTTTCCCTCTCTCTCTCTCTCTCTCTCTCTCTCTCTCGACCTATTTAGTATTGAGTTCTGTACCTGGAAAAAATACCTAATATTTGGGTCCTTTCCGAGCCCCACCTCTCATTTTTATAGTTTTACTCTTACGGTTAAACTTATACCGGGTCTTGTCATTTTTTTAATTTTGTTTACTCGGGGGCTAGCCAACCAGTAATTTTGTATTAGCTTCCTCAAAACAAATTAGGCATTTAAGAATAAATCTGATATTAACAATAATTGTATGAGTTACTAATTCTCGTATTTTTTTTTTACAAAACAAACTAACTCACCTAGAACTTTATTTAAATATTTAAATGTACAGAATCTCTTGAAATCGCCGGTTATGGTTGAAATCACAAGTCACATTTTAAAAAAATCCACAGTTTAGTTCTCCAAATGAATCAAAATCTAAATTCGTCCCATAGTTTTGAAATTATCGATTCCACTGTCCGAATTTGCGGGTGTGCTAGGACATGGAAAACCTTTTCAGTGGGATTTTTTTTATAGATGGTGTTACTGTTCATCGAAAATTTTCAAAATGGTACCCCAAAAACCAAAATTATGAAAATGGTGTCCACGTTGGACTGTTTTGATAAAATCCCGTGTACTGAACCAATACACGGAATTTTATCCCGTGTATACCAATACACGAGATTTTATCTCGTTTTCAGTACACGGGCTAAAATCCCGTGTATTGGTGAAATTCCATATTTTCGACCAATACACGGGAAAAAATCCCGTATTTTGATTTTTTATGTGTAGATCTCAAAAAGTTATGCGGATTCAAAAAAACAATTTCTCGAATCGGACATCCGAGCATCAAGATATTGATCTTCAAAATTTTTTTACATAATATCTCAATTCGAATTTTGTGAAATTTTTTTAATTTGAAAAAAAAACCGTCTTTTGTTAATTTTAATAAAAGAATTTTGATTTTTTTAAATTTTTTTGAAAATAAAAAAATAAGGTTAATATTCATAAAAAAACTCAAAAAAATTCAAAATTATTTTATAAAAATCAACAAAAAGACGATTTTTTTTTGTGCCATTTTTTTACTTTTTTCAAATTTAAAAAAATTCACAAAATTTAAATTGACAGATTATGTAAAAATAACTTTGAAGAGCAATATCTTGGTGCTCGGATGTCCGATTCGAGAAATTTTTTTTTTTGAATCCGCATAACTTTTTGAGATCTACACATAAAAAACCAAAACACGGGATTTTTCCCGTGTATTGGTCGAAAATACGGAATTTCACCAATACACGGGATTTTAGCCCGTGTACTGAAAACGGGATAAAATCTCGTGTATTGGTATACACGGGATAAAATTCCGTGTACTGGTTCAGTACACGAGATTTTATCAAAACAGTCCAACGTGGACACCATTTTCATAATTTTGGTTATGGGATACCAAATTGATAATTTTGCATGAATAGTAACACCATTTAAAAAAAATCCTTTCAGTGAGCAGCTATATTTTTTGGAAAATGAATAACCCAAAGAATAGATAGTATAAATTAAAAACTATTTCTTTACTTTTTGAAAGAAAAGACATGCGCAACAATGCATTTAGTCGGGAAAAAAAAAATCAAAATTGCTAAGGTGAATATACAAAATCGAACACCAAATTGCTACATCCCAACGGCGAATATTCGAGTTAATAATGTATGGAAGTGGAATTTTAATATCGATTCTGGAAAGTAAAGAGCCGAAAAAAGGTCAATTTGAGAGAGCATCCGTAGAGGACAAGATTGGAATAGAATATGCTTCCACCCAACTTCTTCATTATATGCACGTATTTATTTACCGATAAGACTTAAATAAATACGTAAGTGTACTTTAAAAAATATATGGAAATTAGTGTTAATTTAGCTATATTTATGATTTGTTCGAAATTTAAAATGTTTGCTTTAATGATTAGCGACAAGTGGATGCGTTAGGCATTCCTCCTACGGTCCCATCGATTTGGTTGTTTGGTCCCCAAATTTTGGAGTCCGTCTGATATTTAATTATCTATATTGTATGGGACGTTGATTTTTTGGTTATATATAGAGTTCTAAAAATATATATCGTTTTTTTAATATTCATATTTAAATAATTTGATTAAATTAGATTAATTTTATCATCAATTGATCTTGAATGTTTGTACGACTTCTGGACAGGACAGAACAGTACTGGACATAACAGTACTGGACAAAACTACTTGTTCTAGCTGTACTGTCCTATGTTTGGTTATTTCAGTACATGATTGAATATTTTGTCTATTTCTCAATTGTATATTTATAATAATTTAATCTAAAATTTTGTTAAACATGATAACAGCAGATAATATTCATTAAACTGAGTAAAATCAATCATTACATTAACAATAATATTATATCATAGAAATAAAATCTTTGAATAAAAAATCAGAATTAAAACTAAATATTCAAAAATAATCCTTATGAATTTAGATCATGTTAAATACATTATAAATATTTTTAATATGATATCATATAATTAAACAAATATGTTTTTGTAAAGATAAAATATTATTAAAAATTATTCATGCATGTACACTATATAACGAATGAGTATGTTAAATTTATATATTTGAGTGACTCACTAAAATAATATCATTGTAAATATGTATGTGTTGATCAAATATATAGATTAACCACTTTCATATTTTTATATGGATTTATATCTGAAATATGAAATATAGAAAATTTAAATGAATCTCAATTAAAAAAATTGTATATAAGATCTAAAAATTTATAGTAGAGAAAATGATTATTAATAATTGAGTTAAATATGATAACAAATGAGAAAAAAAAATAATATAAGGTAATATGCTAAAAACATGCCATAAGAGATTTCTGTCCTTGGACAAAAAATTTTGTCCCATGAAAATAGGTGGGACAAGAAATTAGGATTAGGCTTGGACAAACATTTAATTTTGTCCTGTCCATTTCTTGTGCCAAACATAGGCTTGGACAAAAATTTTGTCCAATCCTGTCCAAGCCTTAATACCAAAGGCACCCTTAGGTCTTGTCATTGTATAAGGATTTCGGCCTTGGCTTCTTGTGCCGCCACAGTGATCTAGTGTCTCGAGTCTGGACTCTAGTCCACAAGAATATATTTTTTGTAAGCACGAAGTGAAATTTCCAATGACACCATCAATCCATTTAATTAATTACATATTAAAAAATTGGTAGTTGCAATTTCGTTCATTGTGGATTGTCCGATTTAGAAGGTCCAATCAAAGACCAGCCCGGTTGTTATTGTTACTTTGTTAGGCCTCGCGAAATAAAGTGACGGTGTTATTATTAGTACTTATAGCAAGGCCTATTAACGTCACAGCCCAGCCCGGTTAAAAACCAATACCAGAAAGATCCTGGACACAATCTAGGATCAATTAACTGGTATCCGGTTAAATTATTTACAAATCAGGTTTGAGCCGGATATGAAAAATAAAAACAAGACAAAGCTACGAATGGCAACTTAATAAAGTCAATTTTTTTTAGTCAAATTAAGTACCGATAATACTCTCTCAGAATTTGAGAACTTCAAAAGACAACCCCGCCAACCCCCTCCAATAGAGAAAAATGAATGTACAAATCTCAACATGAGATTCCAGCAAAAGTGATAGTGAAGGTGACACATGTCTTGGACTATTAGGAAGAAATAAATCAAACAACGGTCAGTCTATTGAGTATATATAACCATATTGGTCTGCTGGTTCCTGGCAAGTTCATTGATGCTACATCAACACAAAACTGAAGACAAAAGAGAGAAAAAAAAACCCTTTTTCCTGTTTTTTGTTACCATTCTTGTTGTTTCCTTTGTGCCATTTCTCCTCTCTAACCATGTGGGGACATAGAATAAACCCAAACTGTTTTTTCATATCACCTTATACCCAAATGCTTAATACACCGAATAATTTTTTTAAATGGTCACGATCTCTCAGACAAGTTGTATCCAAGACCTTTGTGTAAAAAATATAACCAATTCATAGGTACTGATCTTGTATTCTTTCTCTGTTTTGTTCCCACCACGTTTTGGCATTCATTTCACCGAACCTTTCCCGGCTGCAAGTTTAAGTTGACACAAAACCATCATGAACTTATCAAATGGAAAACGAACATTATATCTGCTTAAATGGAGAGAAGAATGAGAATTACCTGAACCTGACTCGCCGAAGCTCCCTCGTACCATCAGCCAACTGTCTGATGGTGATGTACACCCCAGGCTCGTCCTCCTCGACCCATTCAGATTCCATCTCGCTCGCATTGCTGATGGAGGGAGCATCGTCCCTTGAAGATGTCGTAGTCCTCGACGCGTCCATAGAACTGTGCCCACCCGAAACAGGATGATAGTGTTGGCCACCACCATTATCTGCTGAGTCCGACGGGAAGTACCCTTTCGGTGGAGCTGGCCTGTAGTGGCTCCTTGGCGTGTACACCGACGGCATAGGGCTTTCCATTGCGGATCCAACCCTCGAGTACACAGAGTCTCTTGGCTGATGATAAAAGAAAATGATCAACCAATGTGTTATGAAGTTTCAAATGAAGAGGAATGGGGTAATTGGGAGTTGTGGTAAAGAGCAACTAATTACCTCGTCCTCTGATCTTGAAGGGGTGTGAAGAGCTTGACGATTGAATCTCTGCACATTGTAGAGTTCCATGATCCTGTCGTAATTCTCTCCCCACCATCTCTGAGCTTGCCACTTGTTAAACATTTCCCGGCTTCAAAACACAAAAATTGCTTTAAAACACAAATTTAGCCAAATATTAATGCTTTCGTTTGGAACCGAGAATGGACAGATAGAACAGGTTAGCTGATACACACCTGAAACGAATACGTTTAAGATCATTTCCACCATTAGGTAGCGAGACGAAAGTGATGTGAACTCCGGGCTCCACCTGTGCCATCCACTCCTTGGGCTCGTCCTCGTC
>SOPF01028516.1:0-53607 GCA_012979155.1 Hypericum perforatum
CAACTCAATGCCTCGTACTTGACCGGAATTGGCCGGTTGAACCCAACCTGGGCCAAAAGGTTCCCAACCACCGCCAGGTCCCGACAAAACACCCCTTGGAAAACCGCCGGGTTCGGCCCCCCGGACGACGTCGTACCTGCAACCTTGGCGCCCGCCGGAACCGGGCAAGCGAGCTCGACCTGCTGAGCCGCAACGGCGGCCTTCTTCCGATTTGCCTCGGCGGCCTCCTCCTCCGCGATCACCCCGGTTAGGCGCGTGTACCCTCGTTGGATCAGGCGGTAGAGGAGAAGCGCGGACATCTTGGCCCTGTCGCGGATCGAGTCGAGGTCTCTGTCGTCGGCGAACTCGCACCGCTCCATAAACGACGTCGCCTTGTCCGGCTTGTGCCTCAGGCAAAGCAGCCTATGTGCTCGATCAAGTTCCGAGCGCGTGCACCCCCGCCTGAGACCAATGAGCGCGTGGTAGTCCACATTGCCCCCAGTCTCCCCCGCTGCGACCCGGCATTTCAGCTCGTGGATTTTCGAAGTCAACGTCGAGAGCTTCCCGGGGATCTCGCGATACCGGACGTGCTGCTTCTTCCACGCCGGGCCGGGGAGGCGCCGGTCCCGGAGGATGGAGTTGTAGAGGAGTTTGAGGTGCTCGAGATCGTGGAGGGAGTCCGGGAGGCACCGGATCGACTCGAGGAGGGCGGCGCGTGTCTCGAGAGCGGGGAGAGACGACGTGTCCAGGGCTAGGGCTTTGTTGCAGTCGGCGATCGACTCGGCAATCCGGCCGGCGGACTTGTAGGCGGCGGCGCGATGTAGGTAGCACTCGGCGAGGAACCCCTGGGGGGCGCCGCGGCGGGATTCGAGGATCTTGGAGAAGTGGCGGATGGCCTCGGAGTTGAGACCGGCGTCGAGGGCAGCCACGGCGGCGGATCGCCGGCGGAGGAGGAGTTTGATGTGAGAGAGGAGGTTGGAGACGCTCTCGGCCTCCGATGGGGGATTCCGGGGCGGGGAGGCGTTGGAGTTGATGTCGGAGAGGTCGGAGAGAGAGAAACTGTCGTCCGACCAGGAGATTGACTGTCGTCGGAACGCGGCGGTGGAGAGGCGTTTCCCGGTCTGGAGGAGGACCATTGCGTCCTCCATTAGCCCCAGGTGGCAACACGCTTGGCCCAAGACCAAGTACCTGCCAGAAAAATCAAAATAAAGTGAGAAATTACGGAATTGCCCTAGGTCTGACTTTTGTTCAATAAATAAGTTGGTGGTTGCGGTGGATGAAATGATGATCTCAGTTAATTAATAGGTTAGGAGGATAGGATACATATTACTAATAATAATTAGACAAACAAAGATTGGCATATTGAGAGATTTCCATAGTTTTAGCAGATTCAAACTGTATAATTTTTAGATTAGTCAGCATATAATAAAATAATTTGAGCCAGTTGTGTACAGATGGCAAATTGAAATTATTATTATTATTATTATTATTATTATTACCTCCATTGCCCTTCCTTGTCGCAGTTTTTACAGAGGCCAGCCATGACTTTCTTCTTCAAGTCGGAAACGGAGAAGCACTTGAACACAGGGTACCCCTCGTCCCGACCAGGGGAGGAGGACAACAACTTAGCCCTCTCTCTGGACGACGACGAAGACGAGGAGCTGTCGGCCGACGACACGGAGCCCGAGGAGTGGTTCTCCTCATTAGCCAACTTAAGGCTTGGTATATAATCCTGAAGCATATCGGCCACGTCCTTGAACCTCCTCAGGTAGAGCAAGCACCTCGCTTTTAGCTCCATTGCCACCTCGTCGCGAGGGGACAGAGCCAGCGCCGCGTCCAATAGTCCAAGCGCCGAGGCCACGTCACCGTGCTCTTCCGTCGCTATTAGCCCCCTCGCTTCCCTTACGTACTTCTCCACCACCTGTTCTTAAAAAAAACACGAGTTAAATAAAATCCGACAATTTTCTCTCTACCGAATTTTAACAAAAATAAAATACGACAATGTTTGACGTTACCTTGCGGTTGCTGAGCCACCAGGGCTTCTTGTCGTTCCCCCCTCTGGTCGGAGAGTTGTAATAGCCCAATGCGGGTTTCCTTGTCGTGTAAGAATCCGCCATTGATGTTATGGTTTCTTCTTCTCTTTGAGATACAAAGTTTCTTTTTTTTTTCCTCTGGGTTAGGAGAGGCACATTTTTTGAGTGAGAAATAAAGAGGGGGAGGAATATATAGCAGGGTGGAAAAAATTTGGAACAAAGTGGGTGTGGCCTGTGGGCTTACTGGATATTTATTTTTTGAATTGGAATTTCAAGATGTGAATGAATAATATAATTGAATGGTTTTTTTTTTTTGTGTTTGGAAATATAAATGAGAAAGAAATTAAATGCCAGCTTTGACCCTCAGAGAAAGCTTTTGATCCTTCAACTTCTTAGCTGGCACCACTCCCCTTCGGAGACACTAAAATGTGCTTCGAGGGCTATGACTATGACCCTAAATATGTAATTTTATAAGAGCAAATTATCCTTTGGTTCTTAGTATTTGTTAAAATTATTATTTTTGTCCCTCTTGTTTTAAAAACAAAAATTTAGTCCTCCTACTTTGCTTAAATGTTATTTTAAGGTCCCTAGTACCGGAATGGGGAAATTTCTCCGGTAAAAGAGACCTGAAATAACTCGTTTGCCCTTTAATTAAAAATAAAAAAGATAAAAAGTTATTTATTTTTGTTTGATTCAGGTCGAGGAGATGGAGGACTCTTTTATTGAAATGACACTTTTGCCATTTCGCCACTTACTTTTTATATTGTTTTTTAATTTTTAACTAAAGTGCAAAAAAGTCATTTCGGATCCTTTGATATTGGAGAACTTTCCCCATTGCGGTATAAGAGACCTTAGAATAACATTTAAGCAAAGTAGGGAGACGAAAATCTTTTTTCGAAACAGAAAAGACGAAAATCTCTTTTTTTAAACAAGAGGGACAAAAATAATAATTTCAGCCAAGGTATGTGACCTGAGTATAATTTGCTCATTTTATAATTATTTTTTAAAATGAGGATGTGCGGTTACCAGTAATCCCGGTGGCGTGCATGATTTTAACCGGATATACGAAGTGACCCATCATGGTTCTCGGAGATCGGAGTTGCGGAGGAGGAATAAAACGTGATGACGTATTTACCCTTTGTATTATCCAATACTAGATCAGAAAAGGTGGGGAATCAATCAGTGGTTTGATTTTATTTTAAGCATGAAAAATCGTAATTAGATCAAATGGCTATAACATTGTCTTAATGTTGACATTTTTTAATGATTTTATCGACTCAAATTTAATTTAGATGATCGGTTATTTGGATATCATGTAATATAAACAGATAATAAATTTGGGTTAAGTAAGACTTTGAAATTTTAGTCTTACAAAATGTTTACATCCTAAAGCAATTATTTATCTCTTTCTTGTGCCTCTCTCCACTCGTTGGATCGGTTTCAATTTCTGCTTGATTTTCTTGTCTTGTACTTGCTATCTTTTTGTATCGCTATATAACACCCTTTATAATATAATTTGTGTGTTTTACCCTAAAAAAAAAGCGGAGGAAGATAAATAATTGCTTTAGGAGGAGTTAATTGTAAGTAGAACAGATGGCCATGATACTGGTTAGATACGTGTCACTTGCAAGGTCAACCACAATGGAAAGTAATATTTATACTTTGTATTTACCTGCCTTATTAATGGTTCCTCTTAAATGATGTGTGATTTTCTTGGTAATTAAATGGATCCCAATGTGATCAGTTTGTATTCCTATTTCTCCAGATTCCATAATTGCCTTTGAAGATACTTCTTCCATCATTCACGGATATTAAATTATTTTTCATATCATATATGCTGCCCAGAGTAAGTAGTAGATTAATCATAAAATCTGTTATTTTATCATTCAAGTTGATACAGATTCGTAGAATTTCCCCTAAAAAAAAGTCGCAGAATTTGACTCATAATTATCCGCCTACTACTGGGATGGGAAGGGTTATCTCAAATCCCGAATATAAAAGAAATACGGAAATAGACCTAAGAAGATTATATTTTATTGGTAAGTATATATAATGGCCGAAATTCGTTACCAAGTTCAAGAACTTGCCACAATCAATGTACTATTTTTTTTTTAAAATAAACTTAACGATATGATATCGTTAACATTGCAAAAATAAAAAATGGACATTGTTAGGTACCTTCCGTGAACACTTGATAAACAAGAGGACAACAATCACAATTAACATAACAATCTTTCGCATCACATCACTTTTTTTTACAAAAATGTCTCAAATTTAAGATAATGAATAAATAACAAGTTTTATAATACGGGTCAATTAACCAAGTCTTCCCATGTTTAAACTTTGTAATTACTCTTTTTAGATCGTTGAAACTTTTACGGTTAAACACAGGCGGGTTTGGATTCGACGCAATCAGATAATTGGAAAAAGCCAACATCGATGATCACAGAGCTGCCTAAACCCAGGGGGCACATTTAGCCAACAGTCATAATAATAAATGGGGTTTTTGACTTTTCCTAATCGTGGCGAATATTGTGGGAGGGTAATGACGTCATTTCCACCGAGCATATTTATGGGGGACGTACGACGAGAGTGACCCATTCTCTCGTAAGGCACAGGAATCATGCTTTTTCTTTTTGGGTTTCGCTTTGCTCTTTATTTCACCCGCAATTTGTTAATGAACGCACATGAATATGGTTTCTAGCCAGATGGGGTTTGTCTCCCCTAATTTCTTAATTTTCTTCTTTCAAGACCATACAGTTTTACTTTAAATTTTAGACGGTTAAGGGAAAAAATCTTTTAAAAAATATTTATTGTCGAATATTGTATTTTTTTTATTGTTCTGTTAGTCCACGGAAATTGAACTCTATTCCGGTACTCCACACCCTAAACAAAGGTGCCACTATTCAGCTCCTACAATTTCGGGGGTCAAATTGCCAAGTCATCACAGTAGGCCAACGGGACATGAGGAAAGGGGTCCAGGCAAGCAAGCTCTGGACCAGACCCATCACCTGTTGTTTGGCTACTGGCTCTTAGGGTTTAAGGAACTGTTGATGACAATTGTGCATTGCAAAATTGTACGTAATATGATCATACGGCCAATGATTTGTGTGTTTCCAATTATACACTTCTATCTCATCTAAGCCCCGAAGCTAGACGAGTAACGATGCGTGAGACAGAAGATCAATATCGCATATTCTCTTTATTTGTAAATTAGCCATTTTTTCTTATTGTTTACGCGTAAAAATACTTTCATACAAGAATATTAACTTTTTATTGGACCTCTTAATAATTCCCATCTTACCTACTAAAAATAAGACTACTCTTTATTCTCTTTCTCTCTCTATATAAATGGTATTAACCCAATACCAGAAGCATTCGTTTAACCTGTCCTTCCTGTAGGTAAGAATTTTCCGTTTCTTCCCCTATCAATGAATCTTGAGAAATGCTTTGTTTTCAATTTCGCAGTCAGACCAGCGGTCTAACCGGTCGGACTGCATTTCGGACAGTAACCTGACACACAAACAAAGGTACAGTCGGATTTTGGTTCAACCGGACAATTTCCAGTTCAACCGCCCGGTATGATGGTTTGGTTGTACCGGAAATTTCCGGTTGGACAAAAATGACCTATTTTTTTTGTAAAATTTTGAAAATGTAGTTGGGAATTGAACCCAGTGTGGGGTGAAGAGAGAGAGGATTTCACCAATTTACTACACTACTTTATTGATTATTTATTCTCATTAAATATATTTAATATGTACACTACGAATATTAAAGAACAATTAAATTTAGTAGAAAAATATTAAGAAGCATTTGATTTAATGTTAGAAACTTATTTTATTTCATTCGTGTTGTCATTTTAAATATTTTATTTATTATTATAATTTTATAATGATTGTTTATAATTTTTTCTATAAAAATATTTTTGAAATTTTTAAAAAAATATATGTGCACCATTTATGTTGTTTTTATTATGTAATTATTATGTAATTTGAGATAAATTATATAATTTGATGTTATTATATAATTGGAAAAATTTATGTACACATGTATTTAAATAATTTTAGTTCGAATAATATAATTTTAGTTTGAATAATGACTTAATATAAATTTCTAATCCTAAACCCTTAACCCTAACTTTAACCCTAAACTTATATATCTTAAATCTTAAATTCTATATGTATATATATGGTGAAGTTATGTCAAAAAAAATTTTGGTTCTACTACTGGTTCAACCGGTAATACTAGTATTACTAAATTCCGGGCAAAATCGACATGATCTCTGGAACGGTATTGAAAACTATGGCGAAATGTCTAAATTCAATACCAAACACATTTGGAGAAATTTTTTTATGCCACCCGATTGGTCCATGTTTGAGTTGTGTATATTTTGCACGATGGTAAAATACTTTCAATCAGTTTTTACATCTTTATATGTTTTTAATAATTCATATTCGATCTTGACGGAAACGGTGTCAGTTCTTAAGCATGAGGTGGGAGGATCGAATCTCATGACCGTCAAGATCCGGAATTGTGAAAATATTTTACTTTAAACCAAAAAAAATAATTCATATTCCATCTTGACTCAAAAGAATAATTCAAATTCAATTATTTTTTCACTCATTAATCTGGATTATTGCTACATTCCGACAACATACATAGTTCTCCAACCGAATTATTCATATAAGAATAGCAGCGTACAAATGGCCCAATCCCGACCTATAACCAAGAAATAAAAATTGTTACGCGAATATAAGTGGTAGATTGGGAGAAAATAGGTCCAAAAATAAAAAGGTTTACAAGTCCCATCCGCCGCTATGAATGATTGAGGTCCTACAATTTTTGCCTGAATTGTTTAGGCTGTTCCCAATGGTCCCAAACCATAGGGACACCTAGGTTTGTACCAGCACCAAACAAATCACAATTAGCTCCACCTATAGACTAGCAGCCCAAGGGCTTCCAGGTTGTACCATGGAAAGGGGTCCCACCTCTTTGTTGTTGATTATGACCCCACCATTTTCCTTGGTAGATATATCATATATCTCATCAACGGATGAAAGCAATATAGTATGGGTTGTTGGGAATACTTTTGAAATTTGGCTAATTAGAGTTAAACATTGTAGAATTTTATTTAATGTGAATTTTTTTGAGTAATAATTTTAATATTCATAATATTTTATTCAGGATTTCAAGTGAATTCAAATCAATGATATTTGGACCTACTCTCGTTGGTACTTGTATTACATGTCTGAGAACCAACTCAAATGATAAATGACGAGATGAGAAATAGATTAAGGAATCAGGATAAGAGTTCAACGGAAATTAATTCAGTTACGCTTGAATTAGTCTTATTTATGTTGGAACTCATCCCACGTGGATATAATGAGACTTGTTTATAATGACTCTTTTTTTTGATAAATTGTTTATAATGACTCTGTAAAGTAGAATTTTGATCTATGGTGTTAGAAAATAATTTTAAATATCAACCCACCCTTTAGATACCAAGGTTCTAATCTACTCCACTTCAATTGAAAAGATATTTTAGTTATCTGCACAAAATATGTGCAAATTTATGAAAGTATATGGTTCAATTTAAAAAAGAAGTCAGTTAGACTTCAACGATCATTTAAAATTTGGATTCCAACTACATATTTTAAAGGTTTGTATTGAATTTTAAAAACTGACGTTCAGGGAAAATAGGTTTTTTACACATACAATGTCAAACATTTCAAATTTTTAGATAAGCACTAATGAATTCTTTTTGATACAGAGTGCATATTGACAATTAATCATAAACGATTAGTTTTGATTAACAAAAAAAAAATCTGATCATTTTACCTTAAAAATTAGGGTATGCTGAACGCAATTATTGTCACTATTATTAATTAATTATTTCCCTCGCTCATGAGTTATTCTTCAATTTCTTCTATGGACATGCAAAACACACATGAAGACTTTTGTTTTTGTTTTCCACTGGGCAGGTCTCATCTAGCCTTTGCTATTTCGATAATTGGTAAAGAAAAAGGGCCACGAAAATGATTGACCGGAACTATTGCAAAGTGAACATTGACCTTAGGAGAAAACCTAATAGGATCCCTGTGGAGAACACATGTAATGTCTCACAATCCCTTTTTGCAGTCGAATTCGCCATAGACATTATCATTAACTTATTCAAATTGTATGAAATGTGTAACGGTTAGAATTTATCTATTTATTATTTTAAGATTTTTAGTTTAATATATAAATCTTATTTAGTATTTCAAAAATTAATCTTATGTATGCTGTTATCATCATCCAACCTCATTTCATCAAATTATTAGCGAAGTGAAAATCCACACTATTAGGTTTTCTCGTGGAAAACATACTTTATATGGGTAACAAAATTTTACTTTTCAAAAAAAAAAACACACACATATATATATACACTCATATGTATATGTATATGTATATGTATGTATGTATATATGTATGTATGTATATATGTATATACACATATTTACACACACACATATTATGGGCTTCTAAGGACGATATACCCTTATTCTTTGGCGCTGTTAGGTACGGTTATGATTGGTGGTGGTGCCTTGTTTCACATTCTGTTGGATCAATTTTTCTACATGTGTAAGAATATGTATGTATGTGGGTTGGTTAAAGTTTTATATGTGTATATATATTTTCGCTATTTTTGGGGACAAGTCTTCGTTGTTATTCCCTTATAATGGTACACCAAAATTGCCATATCATTGCAGTGATAATGGATCTGGATAGAGAGGAATGGGGTAGTAGTAATAGAACAGCTAACAATCGCATCATTTTCGGAGCAAATATACATTCGGTGACTCATGTACTGGAACAAGAACAATAATATACTTATAAAACTACTGGAAGAATAATATAGGAGGAAGAGAAAACCCCGAAAGGGAGCCCTAATTTTTTTTGATTTATATATCCTAGTACCAAGTTCAATCAGTTAAAATTTGTGTCGGGTAGGATATTTGAGATATGCTAAACCACAAATATTGAATGGTTGTTGTTACATTTACAAAGACTCTCATTCACAAAAATAATTGATTGAATTAGAATAACTCATTTGAATAAAATGATCTAAATATTTGTCGTCAAAATTCAATATAAACATCAAATGAAAATATCCGCGGCCGAACACGCCCAGCCCTATAGATAATTTCGATCTGGTCAAGAAATTTTTATAGTTTTCTATTAATTCCTCCAAATTCTTCCATCTTCGCACCTGAATCTAGTTTGGCTGCATAGGCTGAAACAAGGCAACACACTTCACAAAACAGTAATATATGAGGATATAATATTATGAGGAATGATATATACTGTTCGACTAGAAAGTAAATTCACTCGTTTCGTAGAATTCAATCATAAATTTATTTTCGCATTTACTTGGTTAAATATAATATTTTAATATTCCCCTATCAATTTATTATAATCAGAGAAACTTAAATGGCTAAAATTTACAACTGAAGTTTTTCAACCACTGAGTAAAGGATCTAACTTCAACTGCTCTCCCGTTAAATTTTCATAATCCCCTATGATGAACCGAATGAATTCTTAATTATTTTGTCACCTTAACAACCTGTGTTAAGGTTCTGCCTCCAACAACCTACCCACTTCAATTGCCAGAGTGGCAATATAATTCCTTCCTGGTGTATTAATTAATTGATTAAGGGCACATGCATCAGTATCACAGAATCTCTCCTTTATGCTAATCTAAGTACCACAATAAACTACTATAAGCACAACTAGTGGTGATTAATTAGAATAAATTATCCTATCAAAAAAATTAGAGTAAATCAGAGGGAGAGAGAGGGGGGAGAGAGAAAGAAAGAACAATTAATAGACGATGACGCTCCCATTCTCTAGACATGTTTGTACCCAAGGAAGCAAACCATGACGTGAACCCTAAAGATTCTCCCATAAGGAACCATACATCAAGAAAAGGGCAAATGATAATATCTAAGCGCATATATTATAAGTTTTCCGTATACCATGTTAACATATCTATTAGATTTATTAATATAAACACGACTTGACTAATTTGCACAAATTATAGATTTATATATACAAATTTTTTTTATCTATATATAAGTCACACAAAAATATAAATATCTATCGTAACCCTCGATTAAGATATTTATGTTGTAAAAGACTACAATAGTCATTATCATTGGAATACTATTTGGAAGATGATAGATGTTGTACAAAAATATCAAAAAAACTACTATCTTCAATTATTTTCAAATTTATAATATATATTAAAAGATATAACTTTACGGAAAGTTAGAATCAAGTTGTTATAAAAAAATAACTTATTACAATAAAATAATTATTAAATTTATTAACGATCCGGAATTGGGACAGTTTCATTCAAACTTAAAAATATGATTTTGTATGAGAACCACCATAGTGATGTTACATTTGCTTTGACGTAATGACTATCTTAATTTTTTTCGAATTGACGGCATGGGACACCCTCAGTGGATCGGCAGTTGCGACCCAGTAGCCAACTTGTAACAAAATTTTGTACACTTCAATGGCTCAGTATTTATCAACCCAATGCGTGGCTCTCTTTCCAAAAGCTTAATTATTTAGAACTTACTCTTTCCAAAAGCTAGAAATGTCAAAGCGTAAAATTTTCTGAGAGGGGCGCACGTGTCGCGCGATGAAATATCACGTGCCCGTCACATGTAAACGTCTTACTCTCCTTAATTTGGTGCGGATTAATAGTGCAGGGGCCCTGTTCTGAATTTTTAGCAACCCCAAATCCATCGCACATACGTTTTTTTGGCCATTGCGAACTTCTCAGTCATCTTTTAACCATTATCTATACATGTTTAATCTTTGGCAGATTTGGTACGTCATTTAAACGTTTTTTCGAAGCCAAACAATACTATAACACTCAATATATGATTCTATTTTCAGAGCAAATTATTTAATCATCATTTTCGGAGCTAGCATATACAGCGCTGTATGTATGAGGGCGCTACAGCTTGATGAAAAATGAGATGTAATATTTGTGTTTCCATTACAACCAACCTTCGTCTCTAACATAAAAAAGATCGAAAATGTCAAATAATGAATAGAAAAATTGATATGTTTAGCATGGGTTATCCATCTCACTGTTAATTTAATAATTAAGAAAAATAAAATTTATGTACATGTACAGGTCAGTCAACTGTAAACATTTCCAAGATCTACACCGCCAAATTTTGAATCAAAATAGCTAGGAATTTGTGATGCCGAAGAACAAAAACAAAGTACATAGTTCGAAGAATCAAATGAGAGGTTGCATGGCGCGTCTTACAACGATATAATAAATTTGTTAAAATTCGGAGACAAAACTAACCGACCATGGTTCAGAATTGAATATGGTATACTCTGCACATTATCATTATTCACGCATCTAACATTTAGTCCATATATTGTCTCATCTCCAAACTGCTCGGGTCAGGCCACAGAAATCTTGATGTTCTCCTTTATTTTATGAGGATTTTAAGTACGTAGGTCTTGGAGGAGTTTTTGAAGTACACAACAGTAATGCTTCGACACTCTCCTTTTTTTAACGTAAGTTTTTATTGGGGTTAACGACCACTAAGTTTTACTCGGGTCTGCAAGTGCAATTTGTATCCGTATCACGGAATCTGACACTGAAAGTTGTAAATATGTATATGTTGGTGAAATTAAAATTTTACTTTTAATTTTTTTTGAAAAATATGCTTTTTAAAGAATTCGTAGTCTATTATTTTTGGTGTCTATGGAATATCCACATAAAATATTTAATCTAAAGTTTGGTGTTGTGGTACCATATTTAGAAAACGATGGTGACATTTATTTTCCATACAATGTTGAGAGATTTAACACCAAGGGGTTGTAAATATCATGAATTACATGGGTAAATTATGAACTTATTGCGTTTAAGTTTGATTGCAGGCAGTTCATGTTGCATCTAATGTGATATTTCTTCCAATCCTGAAGTACCTTGCTGTTGTCTTTAATCAGAAGACTGTTTTGCAATTTCTCTTGAGATTAGCGGTCATTATGTTCTTAGTTCTTACAAAACCATATTACTTATTCTGTTCTGTTAATTAAGGATTTGTTTATGTCTTTTTTACTCTATGTAAACGAAAGGAACTAGTCGTTGCCATTACAACGTTAGCACACTGTCACTTCAAACAGTTTTTTTCCTCCTTTTTCTATATCTTATAATCTGTTTAAATACCTCTGAAAGAGAAGAATAGAATTTAAGACTTTTGAATTCATTTATTTCTAAGTTTCACTAGAAATTTCAAACTAAGAACAAATTATATTAAAATAAAATTTAATTATGGAAAAACATATAGTCTAAAAAATCTAAAGGTCACCAAATAGTCATAGCCCTAAATATGAATGACTGATTTGATATATTTGAAACTATGAGAAATCAAATATAAAACGCAAATATTACATGTTACTAAAGTAAACATTTCTAATAATTAATATAATTTTGACAAATAATGTCAAAAACCACGTGGAAGTCCACGTGATAATTTATATTAACGTGACATGCTAAGTGGTCGAGCATGAGCAGAGAAAATTATCTAATTTTGCATCGAACTTCCACGAGGCATCCATGTACTAGGGAGTCCGCCTGATGGATGTATCCCCTACTTAAAGTAGGATCATCCCCATTCTATCGCTTTGTAATTTCTGTTTCTTAATGAACTAGTTCTAAGTCACTTTCCAGTTCCAAAAAAAACTGAAGTGCCAAAATGTATAATTGCAAACATTTATTTAATGAGTTTTTAAAAAAACCACAAATTACTAAACTAAAGTTTTTTCTTTCCAAATCATGTCTTAATTCATTCGCGCTGGAAATCCTTAATAGTCTATCTTCACCAAACAATACTCATTTACAGTCGGCGTATATTTTTTATAATGTGGATGTAAATAACCAGTAAATTTTTTACTTCATATTTTTGTACAGAAATATACATGAACAAATAGAAAACAGTAAAAAAGAAAGTTATCAAGCGAGATACAAATCAAAACTCTCAGAAGAAGAGACAAAATCAGTTAATAAACTGAAAAATAAATAAAAGAAGTAGAGAAGATTTGTATCATTTAGATATGGTTGATAAGTGCATGTTGTTTAGAATGATAGCCCAAGCTTTGGGGTTCATTAATCAACTGTTTCTTAGAAGAAAATGCTTTCGATAATAGTTACACCAGTAATTGTAACTCCTTTTTTTCATATTATCTACGCTTAATGTCATTATGACAAGTTCGAGATTCGTGTACCGATTTCATGTTTGTTGGCTGAGTACTTGAATTCATGAACCCACAAAAGATAATATCGTGCGTGACTCTTCAAAAATAAATAGATAACTTCAGCCCTGTGTTGACGCACCAATCGATCCACAGCCATTTCTCGGATCCCTCATGTTCAAATCCTACATTGTCAACTCAATTCGCTGTCATGTTTCGGCCATTGAAGCAAATTCAGAACTCCGGACATTTTAAAAATTAATTTATTCAATTCGCTGCATGTCGTAGACATCCTATCGTCATTCCTTAAACCCTACCGGAATCCAGTTTTGTTTCCAATCGAAGGATTCACGACATGCTTATCACAATTAATTAGTAGACGTCATATACATAATACAGTCATATTTTATCTGAAAGGCAAAAATTAAAGGATTATAGATTGTAAGGTTTAACTTCGGTACTTCATGAATTTGTCCACAACTTTCGATGCTAGATTAAATATTTTTATTTATATATATAGATATATTAAAGCAAAAAATAACCTTATCACTAATTTTTAGTTTTTTAACTTATTTTTAAGAGATAATTTTACACTAAAATTAAATTATCAAAACTTGAAATCTGATTTTTACGAAAGAGTCAACGCCTTATCTGGCCATTGAGTTATATATCATTTGACTTTTTTAAATTATGAGAAGATAAAATGTAATTAACAATTAGATCAGCTACGAATAAATTTTTTAGAAATTTGAAGTTCGAATCATTGAAAATTTAACAAATTTAAATATATTACATATTTATTGAAAAAGTTTTGTTACTATTTAAAAAACTTTACCAACTCCAACCTAGGTGATTTCAACAAAGAAAGTTATATTTGTATATTGTTGGAAATAATATAACATTGAAAGAACAAATAAGTTGAATAAGTTTATAAGTATGAATTATCCAACTATCCATTACTTAGATTTTGGATTTTGAGTTGCATGTAAACATTTTAACATATATTGAAAAAAATTGAAGAACATGTGAAGAAGTGCCAAACTATGAACTGTGCCTAGTCAGTCCTCCTTAAGGGTCATAGTAATGGGGATCTTTTCGAAAATTAGAGACCAAAAGAGGAAAAAAAATATTGGAGCTCGTTGCACGTATAGTTTAGACTATGTCTCCTGCATATTACTTACAACTAGTTGGCTCGCATTTAGTCCTATATCGAGAATCACATGGTAATTAAACTAATTAACATTCATTGAAAGCAAACTTCAAATGCAAGCAAAAGTAGAAATGACACAATGCTCGGTACGGAAAAAAGTGAAATAAGGTTGAAGATTGCGTAGTCTTTTGAAAAAAATAATTTAATTAGTACATGAGATTGGTTGATTAATTAATTAATTGGCTCTCGAAGTGTACAATTCGGCTAGCTAGCCTTGCTGGAAAAGTTAAACTATGCTATATATGTTATATATTAACATATATGTTACTTACAAGAGAAGGGATCTTATGAAGAAGTATGTTATAAGATCAACACAATAACAATATAGACGTTTGAAAACAAGAGTATTATAATCGACTTTGTACACTTATTTATTTGATTTATCTATTTCTTCTATTTGTGACAAATCCTAGCTTACACCCTCTTCAAAAAATCTTATTAGTCTAATAGTATTGATATGATACGAATCTTGCGATAAGCATTTTACAAAGAATTTTGTAATTGGTTCAATTTGTCGAAAATTGTCAAAAAAGTGAGAAGAAACGAGGACTTGTGGCTGTCGAGTTTCTTTGCGCATGAAAAGAGTCTATTAACCAAAGACTTGTAGTCACCAAGGGTCCTTCTGCACACATGCATGCTCGAACAACTTTTTCTATTTTGACTTGCTTCTTGTTTCAGATTTCTAATTTGACTTAGATAGGTTTTTTGTACTTCTAAGGTTTGTCTATTATATAAAGACGTGTTATTCTAGGATTGATTATGATTCTTTGACTCGTACTTATAAATAGAAATTCTCATTCATCACTGCAGATATAGATATTATGTCGAACAACGTTATACATTATATATTTATATTTTGGGCGATCATTTTCTCGAGTTGGTAAATTCATAACAATTGACATTAAATCTTAATGGTTGGTAGAGGATGACAGACGACATGAAGTTTGCTCTTGTGAAGTTCAATGATTCATCAAATTTTGGATTATGACAAAGGCATGTCAAAAATCTCCTCGTGCAATAAGATATCTCCGAGAATAAACCCAAAAAATAGAGGAACAAGAGTGAAAGGAGACGGGGGCCAAAGCGGTGGCAATAATTTGCTTGTGCTTGATGAACGATATGATATATCACCTGATGGATAAGAAGTCATCAGCTGAGTTATGGAAGACATTAAAGGCAATGAATATCTAAGACTTTATCGAACTAGCTTATCTAAAGCAATGGTTGTATAAGCTTAATATGAAGATAGGATTAGATTTGAGCCAATATATTAATAATTTTAGTAAACTTGTAAGGTACTTGAGAAAGGTTTATGTGAAGTTCAATAAAGAAGAAAAGACATTAATACTATTCCTGAAATCCTTATCGGATCTCTGTGAAAATTTGATTACAACCCTAACGTGGAGAAGGAGCTCCTAGTATTGAAAGAAAGATATCATAAGTCCTCTCCTTGTTAGGATCGCACAACATCAACGCGGAAACAAAGTCACAGCAAAAAAATACGGACATAAGGATATAACGTGGTTCGACCTAATGCCTACGTCCACGACGAGAAAGGAGAACTTTTATTGCTGAAAACTGAGTCATAAAGCCTTTTTCAAACCCTAGTGACATGACCTTATATAGTGGACAACACTTGGGATACAAGAAAACCTATCTAGGTCGAACTAGAAGTCCAAAATGAGTCCCGAGCTAATTAGGAGATTCTGTCACAACAGCAGCACCCAGCGTATGCTGGGTGCCCAGCGGACGCTGGCCTTTGCTTCTGGACCTCCTCTAGCGTACGCTGGGGTGCCAGCGGATGTTGGCCCTCGAACTATCGCCACAACTCAACAATCTCCACCTTGGCAAGAAATCATCTCGTGCGAGAAACCATAAAGCTCTACCAGAACTTTAACAAACTCTACCTTGATGAAGACTCTGCCTTATGAAGAACCATGAGAACTTTTGAAACTCGACTCAACTACCGACTCACTCCATCAACTGTAGATAACTGCCATCATCAATAAGACTATCTCAACTTTCTCGCGCACTTCGTTCAATCACTTGGAGCTAGCCCCAAAGCTCGAGCTTCCGAGCTTACTTGGCCTATACCCTCCAGTCTCCATTGAACCCGAAATAGCAAGTCCCCTTGAAGTAACCTTGCCACCAATAGATGTACCCTCTATTATTTGGTCAGCCTTATACTCTGCAACCTCGAATTGCTCTTCCACCGAATTATCTTACCACAAACCAATGCTATCTGCCATAGGGTATAATGGGCAACCTTTTGTTCCACCTAGTAGAACTCTCAATATGCTTTGAATACCAAAGATCAGCCTTGAGTGAGATATCCAACTCGTGTGTGATGTCACGAATGGCTTTTCATGCCCAATGCCAAGCCAACCAGACATCTTTGACGTATACGTCCATTTAGACAACCACAGCAGGGCCCAGCTAACAAAGCTATTTCGAGACAACCTTGACTTCTTACCAACCATGCCTCCACAAAGCGACCATAGCTTGCTATCCATGTCTCCATGAATCCCAACTCTACTCAAACCATCTACGTCGAGCCTTTGCTCCCTCACGCTAACCAATTTCACATGACCTGAGCTACTTGCCTCTCCCTCAGAACACAAGGATGTGACTCCATTTACAGCAGTGCACCTCACTAACCTGTAAGAATTCCGAATATCTCTTTCACCCTTCATCACTACCACAGTATTCTTCTCTACCTCGATTAGACTGTCTACTACCATATAGCCGTACCCGCCACAATCTAAGGCTCCTAATAAGATCAGATTCCTCTCTATCTTCAGAACAAGCCTAACTCCACACAACTTTACCACGACACCATCCCATATTGTGATTTGGATATCTCATATGCTGGCAATCTTACAAGCGGAACCATCACCCATTGTCACCATCCCTGAATCAATGAACTCGTACGTATCGAACTATCCTCTCTTGGGCATCATGTGAAAGGAACAGGCGCTATCCAAAATCCAAGAATCCGAATGCTTTGGACCTGACAAAACAGAAAGATAGTTACCATCCGCCCATTTTGAACTTAAGGCAACATTCATGGAACCCGACCCTCCTTCGCAATCCCGAGGTTTTCTTGGATAATCCTTCTTCAGGTGGCCTTTTTCACCACACTCATAGTAATTTCCCCTAAACCTCCTTGACCCCGACTTAGATCTCTTTTCATCTTTTCCTCCTCGATCTCTATGGTTATCCCTCATAACCAGCGCTTCTGGGCATCCATCTATGGTTTTCCTCCTTTGATGAAATCCTAAAAGAGCACTTGTGATCTCCTCCAACTTCATAGACTCTTTTCCTACTGTCAGAGTTGTAACCAAATTCTCGTAGTAACCTGGTAAGGAATTCAAGAGCAACAATGCCTTATCTTCCTCCTCGAACTTCACATCAACCTTTCTCAAGTCGCAAACTGGCTGACTGAAACTATTAATATGTTAGCTTAAATCTGAGCCCTCCTTCATCTTTAGTCCGTACAACCGTTGCTTAAGATAAAGCTTGTTCGACAAAGACTTAGACATGTACCTTACCTCCAATTTCTTCCATACCTCAGCTGGTGACTCCTCATCCATCACGTGATACATCACATTGTCTACCAAGCACAAGCAAATTATTGCCACCGCATTGGCCTCCATCTCCTTCCACTCTTGGTCTCCCATCTTCTCGGGCTTCTTCTCCGAGAGCATGACAACTATCCCTTATTGCACGAGGAGATCATTGACAAGCCTTTGCTACAACCCGAAATTCAATGTACCATCGAATTTCACAAGAGCAAACTTCGTACCGTCTATCTTCTTTTCACCAAAAAAAACTCTGATACCAGTTGTTAGGATCGCACAACACCAACACGGAAATAAAGTCACAACAAAAGAACACGAACACAAGGATATAACGTGGTTCGGCCTAATACCTACGTCCATGGCGAGAAAGGAGAACTTTTATTGATGGGAACCGAGTCACAAAGCCTTTTTCAAACCCTAGTAACATGTCCTTATATAATGGACAACACTTGGGATACAAGAAAACCTATCTAGGTCAAACTAGGAGTCCAAAATGAGTCCCGAGCTAATTAGGAGATTCTATCACAGCGGCAGCACCCACCGTACGCTGGGTGCCCAACGGACGCTGGCCTTCGCTTCTGGACCCCCCCAGCGTACGCTGGGGTGCCAGCGGACACTGGCCCTTGAACTCTCGCCACAACTCAACACTCCTAGGATTTCATCAAAAGAGAAAAAATAGACAATAAATGAATAGAATCATTGGTTATAAGGGATAACCATGGTGATCGAGGAGTAAAAGATGGAAAAGGATCCATGTCGGGACAAAGAGGTTTAAAGAAAATTACTTTGAGTGTGGAGAAAAAGGCAGAAAAATAATTATAAAAGAAGAACTTGGGATCGCGAAAGAGGTCGACATCCATAAATATGGCCTCATGTTTATACGGTTCAGATTATAACCGTCTTTCTATCTTATCAGATCCAAAGCATTCAGATTCTTAAATTTTGGATAGCGCTTGCTCCTTTCACGTGATGTCACACAGAGGTTAGTTCAACACCTAAAAGTTTATTTATTTAGCTATGGTGACTATGCACGTACGCCAGAAATTTAGTAGTCAAACATCTTTTCTTGTTTTGACTCGATTCTTGTTTCATATTCTAAATTCGACATAAATAGTTTTGTTTATCTTAAGATTTAGTTTATTATATAAAGAAGTGTAACTTTAGGATTGACTTTAATTTTGTGACTCATATACATCAATAAAAAATTATTTATCACTCTTGATGCAATGATTAAATCGAATTATGTTATATCTTTTGTCTTTATTATTTGTACGATATTATTCTCAAATTGGTAAATTTTTAATACAATTAACACTTTGAACACCACGATTTACATTTCTCATGTCCTCTATGTCAATATAATTCATTATTTTGGTGCACAAATATCACAATTACCATAAAATTATTCGTACAACAATTCACGTTGCTCTCGTTATCGAGGAATGAATATACACATCAGACGTATGGAACGACATGTACAAGACATTTCCAATTAATTTGCGACTCATCATCTTTTTTGAGTCACGAGAAACTGCGCATCTTTTGGCCCTCCAATCCAGTTGCCAGATAAATAATTAGACATCGTTTTTGGATAAGTCAATTCCGAAAGAAAAAAAGCGATATTTCTCCCTGAAGCAAGCAATAGAAATAACAAGCTCATCACGTGCTTGGTCGTGGGATGATAAGGCAGAATTACATTTATTACTATTGGCCAATCAAACGATAGAGAGATAAACTGATCTGTGCCAAATATTAGGATATGTACAGTTGAAAATCTACTCACTTATTTATGTATGGTTTGTAAGTTAGATATGGAATTCCAAAATTATATCAAAATAAATTAATTTTCCACTCATTGTTATATTTGTGCCTGATCGATTTTATTTAAAGAAACACATTGAGATTACTACATTTTTAATTATAAAAATGACATATTTGTTTACAAATGTAAAACCTTTGTATATTCATTATCTAAAAATTTGAAACCATATCTTTTTAATAGGTATAATTTAAACGGAAAGTTTCATCTATCATCGAAATTTGGTACTTAGAAATGTACATGGTCACAATGACGTAACGAGCTAGCCATGGAGATGGGATACCCTTATTGGGTTCAGAGAGATGGCAGCAGATAACATAGTAATAATTTGTTTTGGACATGTAATTCAATTTCCCATACCCACTTCTATAATGTCTTTGTCTCGCACATGCTAAGCTCTGAGTCATTTGAACTGGCTTGGTCCTTGTGAAACGATGGATGCCTGTTCACATGAAAATTGGGACAATTATAAATTATACTTTTTTTCCCAAACAGTACGATATAGTCCAAAGTCAGCCCTAATATTTATTGCCTTTGGACTTCACCTTATTGCCGGTTTTGGTTGTTGCCCATTTGGGAAATTCTAATCATTGTACAAGGAAATATTTTCCCGCGTGCATCCCGAAAAGAGTTTTGATGAATTTCTAGTATACAAAATGAACACTCATTATTTCATATATATTAAGATTAAGATTATTGCATTCTCATAAATTTGTTTATAAATGTGAAAATTATACTTATTTGTTATCTTAAAAGTTTTGGTTGACCATAGATGAAATAATAGTTAACGCTGATTGTATTCATGAACGAGTTACAAGTTAATACAGCTAAGGAGAGAGTCTTGATGCACCTCTACTACTAAGATGCTAAGAAGATAACGTAATACAAAATACAAATCTAAGATAAGGGACGTAAATAGCAAGTCCACAATATTAAATTCGGATATATAGGCTTCGTTTGAGAGGTTACATTATTATTATTAAATTTTTAGTAAAAATTGTGGTGAGCTTATTTACACGTGTAGATAATACTGATGAATAGGTGTTACTTTCTGTAATAAACAATGGCAAAAATCCGAAAATGATTTCCCGTAAATTGGGATTAATAATTGAATGATGTTTGCAAATGTACAGAAAATAATGCACAGGATACAGGTCATGTGAACAGCTATGGTATTGTATTGTTGTTATAGATAGCTTTCATGCCAGGCGTGACTTGCTGCAATTTCACGATTTCAGCTGACTGTTGGATGATAATCTAGGATTCGTCACCCCATGCAGATTTTTACAATACTGGGGTCCTCAATATATATATATATATATATATATATATATATATATATATATATATAAAGTTTTATTCGACTGGAAAATAGATTTGTGGATTAATTAAGTATCCAAATAGGAAATAGTATCCAACAAACTTTATAAATTCTACGGCATTTCAATTGAATCAGGGCCAGGGCCTGGCCCTATAAGAACATGCAAGATTCTCAATTGCCAGGCATGGAGCTGGGGGACCATTTCACTAAGTAGTGGACTTGCACTTATCTAGAACAGATGCTTAATTTCATTGGCCCTCTCTCTCTGGTACATCTTGACTGCAAGCAGATATTGACAAACTAAAATATTAACTATATACAACTAAAAATCGTAAAAATTGACTTTTCCTAACAATATTATCATCTTTTCACATAACTATCCGAACATTATCAGCTTCGCCCATAAAAGTTTAGTATCCATATTATGAAACAACGGGTCGTACAAATTTTGAAATACATTTCAATTGAACAAACTTAATTTTTGTTGATACGTAAAATATTGTAAATAAAAACAAAACTACCCGAAGGTAATTACAGTTTCCGTTTTTGCAAAGTTGATTATCGTATGTTACTCGTGGAAGCACAATTACATTTTACGCCAAATAAAGGACCAACATGCGGAGATGCACTGGGATACATTTTTTATTACCAACTAGATGCAACTAAATGTTGAAAATCCTCCCTCTTTTGACAATTGAGCGAGCAGATCTTGGCATGGGAAATTATTGAAATTTCCAAAACTAAACAGTTAAGTCAAAACACGAATAGCGTCTTTAAAACAAATGGTAGTTAATTCTAATAATACGAGACTTGGATTTTCTCATGTTATTATATTCGAGATTTGCTAATAAAAAATATACCACTAGAAAATCATCCTAAATAAAATATGGAAATGCATGAAAATGTATTTAGAAGGAAGGAAAAATAAATAACTCTCAACAAAAGAACACGTTTCTTTGTCGAGAAAGATGTACAAACCTCAACTTTTTGCACGAATGCTGTTTCGCGAGTACCTATCAGAAAAAAGGAAAAACAGGCACATCGGCCCAGCTTTTGCCTTAGAATTCTTTCCACTGCAATTGGAGAATCACGGTACAATAAATAAAGTAATTTTTTTTACGTCAAAAGTGTGGTGAGGTCTAGAAGCCAAGGCCCAAAATTCCATTCTGTATACCAGACCAGATTTATGTTTTGGTCCAAACAACCTAGTTTTTTAAAATTACTCGACGATCCATGTTCGAGCCGAGTAGTTAACCTCTCATAAATTTCTCTGCATTAATCAAAAGAAACAAAAATCTGACCAGTCTAACCGCTGCTTGAGGATCCTTTTCATAGTCTGGATTTGAACAGCCTTGGGCCACTTCTCAAACCGATGCAAATCATTCTTGGGAACCAACGCCCCTCCAATTCCAAACTGCTTGGGCCTTATAATAATACCTAATCACTTCTTACGCACGTGTATAATCATTCCCCCAAGTTGCTTGTGAGAGGCCCAACTTTGGCCTTTGAGCTTAGAGTAAGGCCAACATTTATGTAGCCCATTCCGTGGCCCAATGAGTACACGACTCTTTTTTTTAATATAAATGGATTTGATTTTATAAATAAAGCAATATTTACAATCAAGTAGGGAAAATCTAAACTAACCATGTGCATGACTCGTATTTTTTGGGTGAAATATCTTAATTTTAAGAATTGAACAGTAGCTGTATCTATATGGTGTCTTTGATTGTAACATTATATGAAATAAAATACAGTTTTTCAAAAAAGTTACCACATCACTAAGGTAGTTGAACACATCTGCTGGCCTGTTGCTTATGTCAAGCTTAACATGTACGACACTTCTGCTGACAATTCAAGTTGCATTAGGTGCAGGTGGTATCATACAAGATGATGCACCTTTGAGGCTTTGCAAAGGATATCGGGCATTGTAGTTATCTAGGTGAAGAGTTTTGGACTCTATTTTTGGGACTTGAACTAGCGCGTGAGCATGTTTATTGACAGCTGGTGGTAAAGATTGACTCCTCCCTAATTCTCTTATGTGTCGGTCGTGATATTGGCAATTATCATCGGGAACGAGAATGTGTTGAGTCGAGACTGAACGATACTACAACAACATACGTTAAAGAGGACAATCAAGTGACTGATGCTCTTTCGAATCATGCTTTTGACTATAAGTCTTGATTATGTTCTATTCTAGCTATTTTTTTATCCTCTATCGTTACTTATCTTGAGCATACGAGGGAGGTGAGCTTTCTCTAATGTACTTGAACTCAATTTTCAGCATGTGATAATAAAGATTAGTTGCAATAATCCATGGATTTCTACCAAAAAAATTGAACACGTCCTACCAAAAGATGAAAAAATAGTACAGTAGAACACCATTTAAATATAAGAAACCACTAGAACAGGAGTCCTTTAAAAAAAGACAGACCACGCTCAAAGAAAGCTGTTACTTCGAGAATTTGATCGCAAGATAATAAAAAAAATTACATGATGTCGAGAAGTCATGGTCTGTTTGGGCAAATAAGCATTTGAGCGCATGAAAAATGATGCGGCGTTGGTGGGACCGTAAGAGGGATAATTTACCCACTGCACATCAGCACTGACTTATCTGGGTCAATGATATGTGGCAGTCCACATAAACATTAATACGACTCGTTTTGACAAAAAATAGACAAATTTAGATTAGGTGAACTTAAGTAAAAAAAATGAATTAAGTTGGACTGATTTTTTTCTTTCGAAACCAAAAATATTCAATTGAAAATCAAGGAAACTAAAAAAAACACTTATGCGGATTTTCCCCTAAAATTTATCCGGAATGTTTCTGCCCAATGCAATCATGAGAGAGTGAACTTTAAAATGACAAAAAAAAAAAAAAGAAACGATCTGTTATAGTGCGTGGTTGCTGAACCAGATGACATGATGACAACTTCAACCACTACTAACTAGGAAATAACGATAGTTAAAACTTGAAAGAAAAGACATGTGTGTTTTCATTGTTGCGGGTGAAATTACGAGTAGAAACCATCTCGTGACAATTATGATATAGTTATTGTTGCATAAACGATCCAACGAGCGGTAAATCTGTAAAGATTACGAGCAGAGAATTCCATAATGCAATATCATTTTGGAGTCTATTCTGCGTTAATAGGTGATGACACGGTACGGTACGGCTGTGTCTCAATTACTGGTCCAAAACATTTGGGGAAAGCCCAGATTCGATAGTGGGCCTATGGATGACCCCTTTGACGAATAACGTCTATAAGACTATAACGACTTTGGTCTAAATTTATTGGATTTTTCTTTTTCTTTTTATACCATATAATATTTGGATTTATCTGTCTCACAAATTAAAAAATATATAATATTGTTGGTTTTCAAGAACTCGAATTTAAATCTGATTGCATTCTCAAAAATTCGAACACAAAATTCGTCAAATTAAAACAACCTGCTCATCAATTGATCTATGTAATTGTTGGATTCTAAATTTATTAGATTAACCAACCGAGATTTATGTCGACTCGAACTAAAGACTACAAATCTTTTCGTGCATAATTTTACTCGATTACGTTCTTATAACTCGTACTCAACATCTATACGTAAACTATATCCAACACTTTAAGCAGTTAGTCTAAATTAAAACTACCACTAGTTATGTCCTATCCCGTCGAACCAAATCACCACTCCATTTTCAAATCAACTAGCACAATCTAACTTTGTCTGCTGTTAGAAAGCCGCCCAACATGCAACACCCATCGATAAGACTCTTCTATTGTATAATCCATCAGACTTCAATAACAACAAAAGACGCTTTCACTTCTTATAAGGTACATAGAAATCTTTAACTACAACAGAAACTCAAATTTACTAGAAGGACAACTACAATACCGGACCATACCAACAAAGTCAAAAAGTCAAAACAACCAATGAGGCATCTTGACCTTGTCCAAATTCTTCTCATTGATAGTATCCAAGCTAGGTTTCCACCCTTTGCCTGAAACCTGCCTGGTCAAATACTCCGGCGCCATATGCTCCACCTCCTCCTCCACATTAATTTCCAGACTATTATTATTATTATTATTATTATTATTATTATTATTATTATTAATTTGGGTTCTTTCTTTAATGCCCTTATTTTCCACCACGAACTTGCCACTGTCACCCTCTCCACCTCCAACGGGACATATCCTAGCAAACAAGGGGAGGAACCTCGGAGAGAAGACAGAGGCACGTGACCTTAGGACCTTGTCGGCGCTGGAGAGCACGTGCCTGGCTTCCTCCGACGACAAGGAAGCTACCTTCCCCCGTCTCATGGGGAGCATCATGTACACCTTCTTGGCCTCCAGCTTCTTGTCGGCCGGGAGAGGGCTCGGCCGTCGAGTCGTCTGGGTCAACGTCCCTTGGTTGCCTGTCAACTCCACCACCACTTGTTGCGGGTGCTCCAGCATCAGCTCGGCCACCGTCAGCGGCTCGTCGAACACGTGAACGGCGCCGTCGAGGAGGATCACCTTCCCTTTCCCGCTAACATTTGATGATTTTGGTGGCGGGTTAATAATTTGGGGTAATGTGATATGGTTTCCCATGCAATATTAATATATAATATGATATCTCTCTCTTATTTATGAACTTGGAAGGGGAACAATTTTATTTGCGAAAATACGGTTTTCATGCATAATTTGGGTTTTGGACTAAGATGGGGTTGTGACATATATATGGAGAATTGGAAAGGAGAGTTTGTTAAACCGCTCCATTCTTGTGATGGGTTTAATGGTGAATTCGTTAACTACTTGAGGGGATTGGGTCGTTGGCTTGTTGAGGTAATCTTGGTGAGAATTTCGGACTGGAATAATTTTATGGCTGACTTTTGATACTAATTTGTTAATGCATGAACTATGCGTTATAATATTAAAACATACTTAATGATAAAACATGTTTAATGAAAAGACCATCATAAAATTTTATGTGTTTATATTTTTCTTTATTTTTGATCCGACGGTTACGGATGTAACAGATTTTGTAGGGGGGCAATTTGGAAATGGTAGGGCCTATTGAGGTTGGTGATTGCACCTAACGAGAAGAGGAGCAAGTCAAGGAACGGTTGAACTGTGTCTTTTAAGCTATATGATAACGTAATGAGTATTATGTGTTATTAAAGTATATGGTTATATGGTGTATTAAGATTGGCCCGCCCATTTCCAAATTTCCGCTCTTCGCTTTTTGTTATTTTTCGAGTTGGATCACAAAAATCAACTAAATATATTATTTTTATGCAATTAAATAGGAATTAATTGAGTTCAAGTCCACTAAAAATGGAACTGTACAAGTTCTTCATTTAGCTCAAGGAATTCCAACAAAAAAAATTAGCTCGCCGGAAATTATTAAAAAATACATTTTTTTTTCGGAAAGTGTAACTTTACTGATAGTAACTAAAAAAGACTCCAGAATATTTACGTGTAAAGTATGAAAGTTTACATGAAAGAGAATTTACTATGGATCGATCAAACTGAGACTAGGTAGGGTCGCCCATACTCATGCATAGCATGGGATCACATCTCAATTGACGCGATATGTAATTAATGTTCGTAGAAAAAATGAAGTGTATTAACATTGCCACTCTTTTCTGAAACTATTTGTTATTTGAAAATTATCGATATCAAATAGTCAAAACTAGAAAACGTAGCATATAAAATTCTCCTTGTCGGGATTTATTGCAATTAGAGTATTCAAGGCTGGAAATTAATATAATGTTTATTAATAATAATAATTGTTCACTAGTTAATTTATGATGATATAATATAACTTGACCAAATGTAGTATTGTGGGAGATACACACATGTAAGGATGATAATTAGACCCAAATCTTAAGGGTTTATCTAGTTTTAGACCCGAAGAATCTAGGATTTGTTGACTTTGATCAGGTCCTAGATTTAAATCCTGTTCGAATCCTGGTTTTTACAAAGGATGAGGGTATGGATATAGATCTATAGGATCCTACTCGAATCCGACCCGAATTATATATATATATATATATATAATACTCTTTACGCGAATTTGTATGCGTATATTTTTACCATTGTTCATAAACAAGTCACTGTAGAACACATATTTACTTGAGCGTTACCGATTTAGTGTCACGTTCAACAAGCTATTCATAATCTATCTTAATAGTGCATCCTTCAAAAAAAAAATTAATCCGACATAGAGTTGTTCTTCCTTTAAAAAAGAAAAGAAAAGAGACTTGTCCATCTTTGATGTTGCTAGCCTATAATAACTAATTTGGATGGTCAAAAAATAGGGGACAGTGTAATTGGCCTCTTTCATGAATGGCGACTTTTGATCTATGTTATTAATGGTGTTCATCTAACTACAAGTCAAAGAAAACTACAAAGTTAAAACTTAAAACAAAACCACAAAGTCAACATTGGTAGACATAATGCAACATTTCAACCAAAACAAGCAACGAGAACACTGTTCACCTTAAATATGCAAATATAATTGTACGAGTGCTTATTTTTAGGTAACTACGCCATCCAATTACTATCATATTTTTTTGATTTTATCTTTTTCAGATTTTGAATCTTGGGAATTATTTAATATCCTCTCATCTCTTTTAGTTAGTATTTTTAAAAACAGATCCTGAGGTGACCTTGATTTTCTCATGTTTCATGGTCCGATCATTGTATTTGAATTATTCTATATTAAGTACATTTAATAGAAAATACAAAAAATAAATAATTTTAGACGGTAGATCAAACTCAGGTGAATGGACCAAAAATTAGGGGTAGAATATTTGTTAGGTGGGTTGTGATTGTTTGTCTTAAACAAGCCCGAGTCGCAATTAAGGTGTAATACCAAGATACATATTTGTACTTAAGATTTTTATTTAATAAAGATATTTACTACTTAAAACTAACAAAACTCAAAAAGATTTCTCTTCAATAAAAAAAACTTTTGGTAAATTTCATGTATTTTTAGAACAAAACGACACGGCCTCAACTTCGGGTCGCAATGCTTTTTACTACTGGATCAAACTCAGTTAGCTACAGAAGTGATCGTAATTTTCGATTTTTTAATGGATGTAATTCTTGAACTTTTGGATTCACCTAGATTCATAAAAGGTTTCATACTACCGGTACCGGTAATTCCAATTTGCTTTATTTTTTTTAACTTTTGCAAAATCTGAAAATTATCAAAGTTAATTCAAAATTTTCTCTCTTGTATAAGTGCGAAAATTACATTTCAGTCACCACGATTCTTCTCTGATAACTTTACCATGTGGCCGCCACGTGACGTGTCACGTGTGTATGCGCGCCACGTGACTGCTACGCAGACATATCAGACACGTGCCTTGCTACGTGACATGACACGTATCAGCCACGTGGCAGCCCAAAAACCTAACCTAACGGCTTCTAGGCTTAATAGGCCCACGTCCTGACAAGCCCAATACTGAGTGCACATAGGCTTGGGCCAACATTATTTTTTCAGATTTTGAATCTTGAGAATTATTTAATATTCTCTCATCTCTTTTAGTTAATATTTTTTAAAATGGATCCTGAGGTGACCTTGATTTCTCATGTTTCATGGTCCGATCATTGTACTTGAATTATTCTATTATTAGTTATATTTAATATAAAAATATCAAACAAATAATTTTAGACGGTAGATCAAACTCAGGTGAACGGACCAAAAATTAGGGGTAGAATATTTGTTAGGTGGGTTGTGATTGTTCGTCTTAAACAAGCACGGGCCGCAGTTAAGGTGTAATACCAAGATACATGTTTCTACTTAAGATTTTTATTTAATAAAGATATATACTTCTAAAACCGTAAAAAATAACAAAACTGAAAAAGATTTTATTCAAAAATAACTTTTGGTCAATTTCATGTAGTTATAGTGTCCCAACCGGGTTAACAACGTTAAAAAATCCAGGAGAACTAACTAATCTGGGCAATTAGACCGTCAATCGCGTTAATCGTTGGTCTAACCTTAATCCAAATTTTAGAAAAAAAACGACACGGCCTGAACTTCGGGCCGCAATATTTTCTTACTACTATATAAAAACTCAGTTAGCTACAGAAGTGATCCTTGAATTAAAGTTATTCTCTATTTTTTCATGGATGTAATTCTTGAACTTTTGGATTCACCTAGGATTCATAACAGGGTTTCATACTACCGGTACTGGTAAGTCCAATTTGCTCTGAATTTTACAAGCACCGGCCCCAAACAGTCGCCTAATAAACCATGTCACACATTCATTGCAAATATGGGACAGCATACAGGAACTGATAATTAACTTGCTAAATTCCTATATAATATGGTATAATTAATTCGCCGTCGCCATTTGTTGCTTCACAATCACCACGGGACATTTCACGTTCTTGGCGCAATAGTCGCTCACACTGCCAAGGATAGCCCTGCACCAAATTTCAACCATAACTATTAGAAATTGTCACCATTTTAAAATTTTAAGATTTTAAAATTTATCAGTTCAACAATTGTTCGAATTAAAAAAAAAGTATAATTACCTCTTTAAAAAACCGTAGCCATGGCTTCCCATAACCAAGGTGTCGGCTCCAATCTTATCCACTGCTTTGCAAATGACGTCCTTTGCCTCCCCACTACCCACCACTCTCTCCAATTTAACCTGCAGAATCATCACGAAGACAAAATTTGAGATGATTGGAACACCCAAGATAAAAAAAAGACATAAACTGGAAATAAGAGTACATAGTGTACAGTAATTTTGAATTACTTGAAATATAGATGAAAATTACATCATAGTTTTTGTAGACTGCTTCAGCCCTCTTCATCACCGAATTAACCAACTCTGACCCGTATTTCTCCACGGCAGAAACCACATCTTTAGAGAACATGTACCCTGAAAACAAAAAAGATAACCCATAAGTATATAAAAGAAGGTATACACATGTATTAATTTTTTTAACTTATGATATTATGAGTCATCTACTCTTAGAGTTTAACGTAATATTACCGGCTAGGTCAATGGAGGAGTAAGCTGGTGGCAGTGGCTTAACGTAAAGGAGGACGAGCCTACACTGCTCGTACTGGGTGACGAGGTTGGTAAGGCACCAAGACAAAGCCTGCATGCTCTCCTCGCTCTCGTCCACCGCCACCACTATCTTTTGTTCTCTCATAGATGTACTCTTTCCTTCCATTCTTGAAGAATTTCTCTGAATTAAATGTATAACTAATTATTAAGCAAATTAACAGTGCCTCTCTCTTTATTGTTTTGTGCAGTGGTACATGTTAATGATGGGAGAGGAGGTGCTTTTATAGTGAGGATTGGGTGGATTTTGGCCTTAGGATGATGATAACATGGACCAGTAGAGAACTTTCGATCTGTTAATCACTGAATTATATGACTTAGCTAGTTTGTTTGTTTTTATTACACATGGTTTTACAAAGGTGGTTTTGCAATATCTAGAGTGAGTCTAGTTGAATTTGAAATTTAAATAGTGGTTAGATTAGTTGGGCCAGATACAAAAATTAGATCCGTCAAGCAAAATGCAATTTCGCTTCTCATTCAACATTTCCTCACTTAGAACGGGAATTTTAAAAAACACATATGGAAGATAAATTTTTGTTACATATAAAAAAATTGAGGTTGAGATATTTCGATTCCCTTTCTTCTAATGAAGAGTCCCATAACCGAACCATTCAATTACAATAATTTGCAGCTCTCCAGAAAATATCTCCCGAAACCGACTCTGCCGAAACCAAAACCCAGGGTGGAGAACCCAAACACTCATCGCCTCCTTCTTCTTCCCTTACCTCCTTCCTTCATCCCGTGTCTCTTTCGTATGTCTCTTCCGGTGTGGAGCTTCCTCTTCCGTTGTGGAGCACCTCTCTCCCGTTTGTGGAGCATCTCTCTCCCGTTGTGGAGCTTCTCTGTCCATAACCCGCTTCCTCCTTTCTCCTCCTCCTCTGCCCATAACCGCCGTTGGATCCGAGGCTCGTCGGTGCCTTTCCTCCGCTGCCCAAGACTTCCCACCGCCGTCCGAGTTGTTCTCCGCTCGCCCCCGCCTCGCCCAGGCAATCCAGGCCATCCTCGACCTCGTCCACGCCTCGTCTCAGCTGTTCTGGCCGTCCTTGACCTCGTCTCTGCCGTCCTTCAGCTGCCTAGGCTCTCCGCCGTCCTTCAGCCGTGCCCATTCCTCGCCACCATCTCGCCTTGGCCGTCCAGGCCGTCCTCGACTTCGTCTCCATCTCGCCTCTGCCGTCCAGTCGTCCTTCCGTCCAGCCTTCGCCTCCGCCTCGCCTTAGCCGTCCTGGTGCAGCCGGTTGGTTTCGGCCCCGCGGTGTTGAGGTTGCTGGGTGTGTGGTCCGTGGGGTTGGGGAGGTTGGGTGTGTGGGCTTTTGGCCTTTTGGTTGCTGGGATAGGTTGTTTGATGTTGTTTGGGCTATTTTGCTCTATGCTTATTAGGCCTCTTTGTATTTCGCTTGTTAAGTCTCTTTGTTTTTCGCTTTCCCTTGGTTGTTGCTTGTTTTCGCTTTTGTCGGCTCTGTTTACCTTTCGAATTTTGTTGCTTGTCCAATGGGTATGGGAGGAGAAATTTGTCTCGGTCGATTCACGTCGACCTTGGCTCTCTGCTGAGTGTATCTCGTATACACTTAGTTGCCCTCTCGACTTTGTCTTGAGGTTTTCTTACCGAACTTTGTTTCGGCAGATTCCGCCTCGATCGATGGTCTTCGGACCTTCTCGATCGCCCTTCGTCCCCGTCCTGTGCCTCCTTGCACTTGTTGGATCGGTTTCAATTTTTGATCGGGTTTCTTTTCTTGTACTTGCGATCTTTTTGTATCGCCTTGTAATCCCGTTTATAATATAATGTGTGTGTTTTTTCCCTCAAAAAAAATTACAATAATTTGCAAGATTATGGTTTGTCCTACTACATAACATTTGCTGAACAGTACAAGGCATAAATATAACTTGTCTAAATTTAAGTTTCGATAGTAAGTGTAATATTAGTACAAATATTTACTTCAAAATATTATTCAATTTTTATTGTTGCAACAAAGAACTTATTCTCCATTATATTGTTTTAGTGCTATCATTTGCAAAGATTTAAAAATCCGAAATGATCACATCGTTTAAAGTTAACAATGGAAATCCTGATAGGATGACAGTCTCGGGTAGCTGTTTAAGACCAGGACCTGATAAATTTTTAATTGAAATGCACTTTTCCAAAAAAAAAATATATATTTGCAAGCTTATCCAATTGCCTCGGACACCATTCAGAAAGCATCCAATTGCATTCAGATATTTCCAGTAACCGCCAACAAATACCCGTTCTCCAACATTTAGATATTTGTTTTTCCCGAAAAAATATTTTTTTGGTGATATTATTTTGGTGGGGTTTGGAGCAATTTCAATTATTATGGAATTAAAGTTTTCGAGGCATACTTGCCAAGAAGGACTGTGTCGTTTACTTAACGGAATTCAGAGGCTCGTTTTAAAACTTTTTTCCTCAACAATTAAATGACATGTATTAATCAGACCTAGTTTTTTAGTAACCAGATTTCTTATAAAACATATTTTGATAGTAACCAGTTGTTCTCACAGATTCTGATTTTAATTGGTTTAAACAATACTAAAATAGTAATAGTCAATCATTCGTCAAAATCCACGAGGGCCCGTTACAAAATTTCTTTGTGATATGACAATTGGCACATCCATTGCATTACACGGTGGCACTTGGTGATTGGTGGAACTCATTTTCGCGGGAAACCCCACGACAGATCCTCGTCGACGTCATGGCTCCCTAAAAATACAAGTCACCTGCCAGCTCATCCGACCCATTAGATAAATACTAATAACTAGAATGATAACGATACTTACATTATTTCTAAGAAATTGGTGATTCAAACTTTACTATTTTCTAAAATAGAAAAATTGTATTTAAAAAAAACTTAAAATCATTTACAATCTTAAAATTTAGACACAATTATCTAAATAAAAAATTCACTCAAAAGATCCCCGTTGGACAATAAATGCTGTGTCGTTTCAATAGAATAATTGCAAGAGGTCGCTAGCCAAGTGGAAGAAAGATAGAGACCCACACAGGTGTCCTCATTGGCTTGCTTACAAGTTTCGGCTGCTCATCTTCTCATCCATTGACGAATGGCTTCTACTTCTAGAGAAAGTGTCTGTCACTTTTTAGGCTTCCAATTTTCCACATTTAATAAACCCATTATCCACAAAATTCTGACTGGGAAGAATGCACGGCATCTGATATTATTTAGCAGGATGGGCTGAAATTGGGAGAGAGGAAAGCAAGACGTATAAAAAGGAAACATATATTTCTTTTTTTTAAATGTGATAAAAATTATTTTAAGAAAATTATTGATATTGATATTTTTCTATGAACTCAAAACTCGATATTTTGGTTATAAAGTAGAGTAGCACTTTCATCACCTAATCTTTGTTAGTATTTTTTGTTCATTGTTTTGACTAAGCAAATGAAATATTAGTACAAAAAAATATCATTTGTTGAAATGAAAATAAGATTTATACTCTTTGTAACTTTCTACCAGACCAAACAAGAGTTAAAAAAAATTAATCTCCTATTTTTTTAATTTAAGGGTTAGATCTAAAATTTGGCATTTAACTTTGTTCCCTCTCAATCTTTTTTCGTTTTCGGACAAAATTGAACCCTTAATAAACGAAGTAAGATGATTGACGAGATCTATACTATACAGTATACAAAGCAAATGGACTGGATCTAGCTAGCGGTTAGGACTTAGGAGTTGGGTTATTGGACACTAAAAATGGACCATGGGCTTTATAAAGCCCAAATTGAACAGAACAACTTATTCCCACCAGCGAAGCTTAGTTCCATCTCCGAAACCCAAAAGGCGAGACTTTAGGGTTTTATATAACCGAAGAAGCGAGACGAGTCCCTAACCCTCCGCCGCTTCCAAGGAATTTCTTCACCAACCGTTCGTTATCAATGGGTTAGTGATTCTAATCTCCCCTCTCTCTCTCTCTCTTTGGCGTGCGTGCGTGTGTGGATTATTCGGATTTGGTTAGTTAACGGTGATTTAAACGTCGTCGCAGCGAGGATTAAGGTGCACGAGTTGAGGCAGAAGCCGAAGCAGGACTTGTTGAGCCAGCTCAAGGATCTCAAGGCCGAGCTCGCCCTCCTCCGCGTCGCCAAGGTCACCGGCGGTGCACCTAACAAGCTCTCCAAGATGTAATTTTCCCTTTCTGCCCCGTCTTTTTTGTTGTTTCACGATATGTCTCTCTGATTTTTGCGGGCGGTTATTTGAGGAATTGGAAGTGTCGATGTGATTATACGCTGTTGTTTTATTTGGATGGGAGTTGATTGGTGTTGTTTGTTGCAGCAAGGTCGTGAGGACTTCGATTGCGCAGGTGTTGACCGTTATCTCGCAAAAGCAGAAGGCTGCTCTGAGGGAGGTCTACAAGAATAAGAAGTTCCTGCCGCTTGATCTCCGTCCCAAGAAGACCAGGGCAATCCGCAGGAGGCTCACCAAGCATCAGGTACTTTCACTTTTTGATCTGTTTGAGTGCTTATTGTTCTTGTGATTCTGTATAAGAGAATGTGGTTGCTTCTGTTATTATTCTCTGCGTCTTTGTCTTTTTTCGCGAATGCTGTTGTCTGAATTTGTCACCGGGTATTACCGTCATGTGTTTACAAATGATGTAGAAATTCATTTCATATACTAATTATTTTAGAATTCTTTCCATTGAAATTGCTAGGGTTTGATATAGTTGTACACGAATCCAAAGAATGCAACTTGAAGATTTGCAAATGAATACCATGCTTTCTCATCAAGTTTGTACAGTGTGTGGATTTGTAGATGAATTCCACCCTCTGAATCTTACATTTCAATTGTTCTATTCTCTCTGTGCAGCAATCATTGAAGACCGAGAGGGAGAAGAAGAGAGAATTGTACTTCCCCCTCAGGAAGTATGCCATCAAGGTCTAGTGTGTCGCTGTTAGACAATATCCTTCCAATGAGAAACAAATTCTATCTGCATTTTGACTAATTTCGGGTTCTATATTTTTATGCAATGTTAGAAGACTCCAAATGTTTCTTTTGGTTGCCTTATTCAGTTAACTCAGTTTGAAGATTTGTCTTTTCTCGTTGGTATTTTAAAATTTTTGTTTGTTTTACTCGGGGATTTTGTTTTTCGGCAATATTTCTGTTGCCTTCGTCCCTAATCCAGTATCTCCTGGTTTCTTATTTCCTTTTAGTATCGATAAACAGGCATACTATGAATACATAATAAGGAAGTGACTTCGCAAGAGTTGTAGCACTTGAACAACTGAAGTTAGTATTTAGCCCTTTTGTGTTTCCAACAAGTCTCCATGTTTATTTATGTTCGATTAACTTAGTCCTTGAGTCATCGGGTGCTTGTCGATACCTTTTTCCTGCTGATCATGCAAGTAATCGGCTTACTTCCCTGCAGTCTACTCTACATGAAGCTGATTAGTACATACCTCTGATCTTACTTCGAATTGTCATTGAAGTAATTCCTTTTTTCTACTTGATCGAAGTTAGTAATGATATTACAGTTCCAACAAGGAATTAATTGTCAATTCTAAGTTAATAGAATGTGAATTCTCTACTCTAGAAATGGTGAGGTTTTTTTTAGACAGAGTAATGTTAAATCTCGGCTAGTTGATTGATTAATAAATGCTTTTTCTGCAGTAAAGTTGATGAAAAAATGCAGGATTTAGGTTTTATAGTAAGTTTGTTCAAGATATTATACCATTCACCTGTGTTGGGTCCTTTTTTACCCTTCTTCATCTGGGTGTTGTGACAGTGTACATGATTTTTGGATCTTATTAGAGAAACCCTAGTTCAGGTTTCATTTTTTTCCGGTTGCTTTCAATGTGTTTGGGCAACATTTTGTTTCATATGTCAATTGTTTGTAATTACATCATAGATAGAAACCTTTTGCTATAGTTACTTTTTCAATTGCTGTTTCTTGCATTAGCTGGTAAATAAAAGAGCTTACAACGAAATCATCCGAATCAAAAGGATCTTGATTTGTTTTAGGAAATTCTGGAGTTTGAATATTATGAGTTTTGAGTATTATAAACAAATGAAAAAACGCCATTTAAAGACGAAAAATTCTTAACTTGGAGTGCTATAGTTCTAAAGAAAGCTGTAAATATTATCTGCATTTGCTTGTTGATAACCGACAACTCTAATTTGCTATTAGTTATTTTTATTGGGTGCATAAAGTTTTGAGAAAAGTTCATTTTAATAGGTTGTGGTTTGATCTGTGCGCAACTTTTTAGGAGCAAGTGTTTCTTCATTTCATTAGTAATACCAAAAGGATAATTGTAGCATTACAACCAAATAAACCCAAACCTGGCGCAATGTACTACAAATCTACCCCTTCTACCCACCAATAACTACTTGTCAACAGGTAAGAGTTTCCTTCATACTAAGTACAAGGCTGTAACTGACCTTGGTAAAAAAAATAAACCCAACAAATTTGCACATACTGGAAATTAGGTGCATATTAAAATATGTAAACCAACTTGTGAGACGTTTTGAATTTGGGGAATGTTTGGAGATTTATGGTATTATTCAGATACTCGTTGCATCAGCGCATAGCTGGCTCAAGCAAATGTCCGACGTAAGCAACCTTTACCTGGTCTGGCGTTGTTGGTATTTCTGCATCGGACGTGGACACCAAAATGCTATCTAAGGTGGACGGCCGGAAATCGATCTCATTTAGGTAAGTATAAAAGATATAGTGCCATATGGCCCTCATAATCCTGAGAACCCAATTTGCCTAACTGCTGTCACGTCACAATAAGTTGGTAGCTCTTTAATTTTTTAATGGATTTGATCATGTACATGCATTTTTTTTTAGAAAATCGACTTGGACATCTAAATAGTTTTGTATCTTGTGATTAATTATTTTTTTATGTATGTTTGAATAATTTTATTCAGATAATTTGATGAATTATGTTAGAATAGTTTGAAGTAGTTGTTTATTTATATTTGAATAGTTTTACTCGAACAAATTGACTAGTTAAGTTAAAATAACTCACTAATGCATTCTCAAATAGTTCTAAGAATTATGACCGAATGATTTTTTGTTCAAGACAGTACTGAAAGATTGGGTAAAATATACTCTCAAGTACCTTGTAGTTTCGTGATTTTCAAAAAAATGTCGTGTGCTTTTTTTTTCAAATTCAGTCCATGTGGCTTACTTTCTCAGACATTTTAAGTCTCGGACAGCCCGTGTAGTTGTCCGACCACATGTTCGTTCACGTGGATGCCACGTTTGACAAAATGACGTTTGATGTGGATATTTCATTTTATTCGAGTCACAATGACGTGACATGTGTCATATAGTTAATTCAATCCCAAATTTGATTGAAGAACCACAATTTTTTATTCGAAAATCCGATTGACTTGATTCATGTTATTTTACGAAAGCGAGACACATATCTAAATTTTTTGGTTTATGAATTCTTCAAAATCGAGATATAAGATTGTATATATCAGCTTTGTAAAGTAACTTGAATCAAGTCAGTCAAACTCTCGAATAAAAAGTTGTGGTTCTTTAACCAAATTTGAGACTGAATTAGATATTTGCCACATGCCATGTCATCATGACAAGAATAAAATAGAATGTCCACATCAGACGTCATTTTGTCAAACGTGGCATTCACATGGACGAACATGTGACCGGAAAATTACACGAGCTATTTGAGACTTAATATATCTGAAAAAGTAAATCATAGAGGTTGAAATTTAAAAAAAATACACGATCTTTTTTTGAAAATCGCAAAATCATAAGGTACTTTAAGTTTATTTTTTGCAACAAAATTATTTCTTTTTATTAAATAAGAGTAAAAGTCGACTTACCTATTCTGGATAAAAAACGGATCTATTGAGATCTTAGCTATGAAGCTTTACTTGCCCATACCTTTGCTTCGTCTTGAGGGAAATAAGATGGCTCCGATGGTGGCCCTTTTCTTCGCCAATTGTAACCACGTTTGCACCCGCAAAACGACATATGGCCACTCGCAAATATCTCGATCAGTTTGATGTATGACCCTTCTTATATTCGCAGTGGGATGCAGGAAAAGAAAATTATTTCAGGATTAAGATGAACACATTTCTTTTGTAGGTTATTAATTTCTTCTAAAATAAAGTAGTAAATTTAATAGGTGTAGTCTGAATTTTGTGTACTATTGGAATCAAGTGAGAGCCATTGATTACAGTAATTAATGAAATCATTACTATTTTGTGGAATATTGTTTCATCAATTTCTCGTAATAACATTGTCGCGGATTATATATACAAAATGATTTGGTAGATTATATACAAATCCGACTATTTACAATCTTACTTAAAGTTCATCAACCAAGTAGATATTATTACATGCATCACTTTGTCATGACCAGAGTATATTAGGGATTTGAATGCATCTCCATGTCAGCTATATGATTGTTTAAATTTGAGTCTTATGGTGTTTGATATACTATAATAAATATCTCATGATTTTTAATATTTTTAGTTGTCATTAAAAAATTTGATAAACTATTTTCAAATCTTGAATTATAGATTTTTAAATTGAAAAAAACTTGATTCACCCCTTTAATCTGACTTTGCTGATTTGTATCGGTATTTAATGATATGGAAGCGACGGTCGACATGTCAAGCCTCAACGCATAAATTTGATTCTATTTTCTTAAAAAGCATAAATACTATTCTATAGTCAGGAAATATCACGGGGGCAACGTGATAGTGATACTCCTCTGCTCGTCCAAGAAGATGTCTCAGCCGACGCGGCTTATATACATACATACATACAATTTATAATATCAATACAGTTATTTTTTTGGAGAATGATTATTGTAAAATTATTTGCACACGCGCAGAAGAAACTTCTGTCTGATATTTTGCAAAATTCAATTTATCAAAAGTGGTACCAAAAGAACAATTCTATATTGAATAAATCAACAAGAAATAAAACACTTGGAAGTAAAACAAACAGCCGAAGTTTCCAAGGGAAGAGAACGATAAGAACAAGGAGGGAGGTGGATAAGCAGATAAGCACAATTGTCAGCATCTCAAATAAAAGGAGAAAGGCAACAAAGATTCCCCCAATAAATATCCTACAACTTCTTTCGCCTTTTTGTTTCTTCCAATAAGATATTGAAAAATTAATGAATAACTGAATCAACAGAAAAAAAGTTTCCTTAATTTATTAAAAAAAATTGATTCCAAGGTATTGGAAATTTAGAAGATTAATATTTGTTTAGTTTTTTCACTTTTCTAATAAAACTATTCAACTAAAAATATATTAGTCGATTAAATAAATTTGTTGAAAACGAAACAATTTAAAAACCCGAAAAAGCATAATTTGAGAAAGGGCATGCTTCCGCGGGGAAACGGACACCGGCGCGGGGCGTCAAGTGTGGGGCCCAGTGAATCGCACGGACAACCTGGTTGGGTTTTTCATTCTGGGCGAGCGCGTTGCCGTTGCGTGATGTCCAGAGATTTTCAGGTCGTTTAATTCAAAATCGTGGGGCCCGCCCTTTGGTTTCCGTTAAAAACATATAATCTCACTTCTACAGCCCAGGTGGCTTTATAGCCGTACACGTTAAATTCAAACTCGGGGCAAGGAGAAGAGTGGGGACGTGTTTTAAAAAAATAGGGTAGGGATCTGCAAAAAAAATTCTAGGGCTGGATAGAAAATAGTTCTTAAGAGCAAAGGAAGAAAAATTGATTGCAAGATATGTTCACATTTTTTATCGTAACATTTCTCTATTCGTAAAGTTTGATATTGTATATATATTCGGACGAATTCAAATGTTTAAAGTTTGGTAATATATATAATAACTATAAAGTTGTCATAGATTTTAAAAAGTTACCAGTTTTCAATAAAATGTTATTTGATGCTCATACGATACATGAAACCTAATAACAAGATTTATATTTTTATCATCTAGTTTTATTTTCATTCCAGCTATAAAATCTAGTTTTATTTTCTCTTTGATTTTCAGTCGAGCAAAGGTTAGAAAAAAGTTTCATGGCTGTGTACTTCTACCGCCCATTCCTAGTCATGATAAAAAAAGAGTAAAATCCCGCTTCAATTATTTGCTGCTTAACATTATCTATGAAATTACGTTGATGCCCTGCTTCTGAATGGATAAATAAAGGATGCTATTTGTCTTCAATTTACAGTGATTACCATAGTATAGTTCACCTTCCCGACTTCCCCTCAATTGCTTGCATAGCCTCCGCATCCAATAGAATGCGTGTACCACATGTGTTTTACTTCAGTCGAAAATTGTCGAGTATTATTTTACAAATTGTTAGGAGAAAAAAGGTATAAGAATGTAAGAAGACCAATGACATATTTAAAGTGGCCTGCCTGACAAGAGGAAAAAACAACTATCGAATAGAAGAATGCTAAGATAACTTGATAATCTCAAATTCGGTCTAACAGATTAAAAGAAAAAAGAGCTACACACAAGCTAAACTAGGCTTAACTATATTATATTAATAAAGATAAGTGCAGTTTGTTGATATGTTGACTGATGTCTTTTTCCTCTCCCAAACCTTCTTTATATAGAATTCTCTAAGCTAGTTGTCGACCTTTGAATATGAAATTTTTGATTAACTCTTTCCAATATTGCGAGATTTACCTAAATCGATATACACAAATTTTCCTAAACTGATATACCAAGATAAGATAAATCGGTATCCGAATTTAAAACTCAATTTCAACTCCAATATAAAAAAGATCTCGTCTAACCTGTTAAGAAAAATATAAATCAAACTTGTCTAAAAATAAAAGAATCTGATCTCAAATAGAAATAGTGAGACCCATTTGCCTAATCACAACAGGATCCGGCTGCCAAATAGAAATGCAAAAGGCATAACAAGCAAAAAAAGCTGATGCAAAATAGGAATAAAATAATTATTGAACCAAATATTGTGAAATTTGGTCTTAATATGAAAAACTCTCATCCCGACTTGATGTAATAAAATATAAGGAATGTGAATATCGTCTCTCTAATGGTTGATCAAACTCTTTAACGAGCTTAAAATTAAGCCTATTTGATGTCGCTCCATCTTCAAAAATTGACATCAATATAGTTTCAAAAGTTGACATTGATCCATCTTAATAAATTGACAGTAGCCGTCTACAAAAATTAATACTGGTACGTCTCCAAAAGTTGGCATTAGTCTGCCTCCGAAGATTGACAAATCTGGCCTTACTTTGAATATTAAAAAGTCATAAACTACAATGTTATATATCTATGTCTTATCTTTCCATAGCCGTAAAAATCACCTCTATCCAATACACAAGTTAAAAATTGTGGCTAATCTCCCAATGTTTGATAGAACTTCATGAGCAAACCAATATCTAGATTTGGAGCTATGTTTAGACCAACTTTTGATCTGCATTAGGCAATAGTCCAAAAGCAAATTTACAGATATTTGTCGTATCTACCCAATGTGTGAAGAATTTCCTCATTCTAACATTGGGTCCAAAATAATAGCTAATTTACCAAAGATTTATGGTGAATGACCAGCGAGTTTCAGCCTACCAAGGAGAGTAAGCTGAGGCTTAGGACCAGTCACTAAATTTGAGATCGATCATAGAGGCTTCAGATCCATCAACGAGGCTTAAGTCCAATCGCTGAGGTTAAAACTGGCAACTAAAATTCGAGATCGGCAACCAAGATTGAGACCAATAATAAAGGCTTGAGGTCAATCACCGAAGTTAAGATTGATAATAAATGCTTAAAATTAGTCATCGAAATGACAACAAAGATTTGAGATCAATTATCGAGACTGAGATGGACACCAAAGGCTTGAAATCACTCACCTAAGCTAAAAGTGGCAACAAAAGTTTGAGATTGGTCACCGATGTTGAGATCAACAATAAAGATTTGAGACTGATTACTAAGGCTGGAAAAGCAATCAAGACTTGAGACCGGTCAATAAAGTTATGATCGCTCAATAATAATACGAAATCAGACTCTTTAAGACCATAATGACCACTTTAAGATCATTGATTATTTTAGAACATAATGACAGATGTTGAGATTATTTTTGTACCTCAACAATAACGTCTTCACAAACTATAAAACAATTGAATATAGAATATCTGAAGGGTTCAATTTTTATACTTATTCTAAAAGGAAAAAAAAGACTTTCAAGTTTTTTTTTGCAACTGTCTCATTATTATTTACAGTTAATGGATACCTGTCACTCATAATTATATGATATCATGATCTTTATAAATAGGTTATGTTTCCGAACAATCGAAGGATTATCTAATCAACATTAAATTACATAACGTGGGACATCATTTTCGTAGCGAGAACTTCAGGCCAACCTTCCCTTTTAACAGTCACGCCAATGCTGGCCAAATGTCCAATCCTTAAACGAATTCGATATGTGACAGTAGAAATATTAGCTTTTTGATTAGGACCAGCTATTTGCACAATGTTTGAGATTCGAAGTTATGAAATGGCTGAGTTAAGAATAGTTCTTTGTAGGTCAGTTTTAGACTCTAGAGTTACAATAAATTATACAAATATCAGATATTTATTTTCGACAAAATATCGGATATTGCTTACCATAAGGGTTATTGGGGAATCGTTTGCTAAATGCTAACTTACCATAGAAGAAAGATATGCAAATGAATATGCAAAACCGAACCATACAAATCCGCAATTCTTGAAACAAGCAAAGCATCCCTCAAAAAGGGTTCGAATAAATTTATCAAAAAGAACGTAGAAAGGTCTGGATGATGAAAAGGCGTTAAAAAAAGTTTGAATATAATTTTTTTATAAGTAAAATTATATTATTACTAAAGATGTTCTACGAACATAGCACCACCTGTACATAATGTACGGTACTGTAATAAGCCCTATCTGTTTACAATTTCCATAATTCAACACTAGGAGCCCAACGATGTCCTATACGAAGAATCCCCTTAATTGCACCAAAGAAAAATCCCGTAATTTCCAAACAAACAAAGTCGCCATATCTATGGAGGATCAAATGTTTATGATTGGCCGTAGCACATAGCAGAGTCCCTCAGCTGATGAAGAATAGCAATGGTCTTTTTCATTCATTTCAGCCTTCTTCGACATCCACACTTATCTTACAAATTTCTCATCATAATTTTTTTAGCTCATCGGCTTTGCTCGTAATTAAGCTGTTTCGTTCGCGAGCTTGATCATATTGAAGTAAATCAAATTTTCTTCCCTTTGCAGGAAGAGATTTCGTCTCATCGAAATGACATATATAGTTCAACATGCCAACCATCACCATAAAATTTAGAGCAACAACAATTCTCACATCAGTAGCAGCAGGTGGTTAAAACTGGTCCAGTGTAGAACATACGACTCCTAACAGATCAAACCAAGTTCAAAACTGGATTATCCAACTAAGCCTAATATTTAATACCAAACGGTTTTGCATAGAAAATCATGTCCCTAAAATGCAATTTCCGGTGGAATTACTATAACTCAATTTAATTTTTTTAATACTATCTCGTATCTAAAATACTATCAATTAATCCATATCTCAGACGTGTGGAATTTAGAAAATGTAACAAATCTAACCAAAGAAATAATATTGTTATGTTTCAAAAAAAATTAAATTAGAATAATAGTTAAATTAGAATCAAATTTGGTTCATACATACAATATTGAAGAATCGATAATAAAAAAAACACAAAATGTTGAAAAATTGACTATTTCTGGAGAAGAGAATTAAATGCCATTTGACGATTTTTTGGACATGGAGGAAGCAAGAGTGGGAGAGCAATTGTCATTTGACAATCGAATCACAAAAGTCTTTGGTGTTCACCTCACCGGGTCAAACGAATCTGACCCATTTATTATATTATGAAGAATAAGCCATTATTATACCGAACCGCGTTTTATTTGATCCAGCCCACCCCCTATTATACGACACCGAATCCACAATTTTTTTTGGTCGCCGAAAGCTCGGAGACCGCCTCTTTGGAATTTGCACCTTGTGGATTCCAGCAAAGATTATTCGTTTCTTTGGTTTTATTATTTTCGTAATTATTCGTAGAAAAGCTGCACAACGGCAATCTAAGTGTTTATAATCAATTAATTACTACAGGGTATTAACTAGTTAATCATGTATCTTCACGTTTTTATTTTCCCTTTTTACAATAAAAGTATGCCTAGATGAATTCTCCGAGGACGCACAATAAATGTCGTTAAGAAAACGTGATTAGTTTCCAACAAAAAAAAAACGCGATTAGTTACGAACTTATCCTTTTATTATAAGATAAGTGACCTTAGGCTATCTGGGTTAATCATGACTATTCGCTATGATAGGGACGAGAAAGGTTGGAATCTCCTTTACCCACTTACATAAATTCATTTGTACTGAAAGATATGTAATCATTTGGTTATGTAAACTTTTTAAGAAAACTGTATAATCGATTCGGACCACTCCATTTTGTCAGAAAAAGTTCGAAACTGACTTGTTTCACTGTATGTTTAATTAATTTATGAATTATCACCAAAAAAAAAATTAATTTATGAATGAATATTAGAAATCACATACTCATTGATCAAACAATAAGAAATCCATTAATTAAATCTTTTTTTTGCAAATTACAATTATTTTGTGCTTATATTAAATCATACTTATATCATAGTAAATTAATAACAAAGACTACATTTGGTTATATAATATTATATAATTTCTACTTCGTAACAATCAGGCTGAAGTTCACCACATAAAATTCTCCCCCCAAGAAAAGGGCAAATTCGGAATTTCACACCCCACTCCTTCCCTTTAAAACAAAGACACCTCCTCTCCTCTCCTCTCCCACGCACGAAGCTTTTCAAAGAGAAACAAAAAGAAGAAGAAGAAGAAGAAAGCCAGAAAAAAAATTACACAGAAAACTAGAAGAGAAAAAAAAAAGAAGAAATATGGGAGAAAAAGGAGAGGCCGTTGTGATATGGATAGCCGACGACTTGGGATTAACAAGCTCCGGAGCGCACTGTAGGATTTGCCACGACGACGAGGAGCCGGAGAGCTCAACGGCACTCGAAGCGCCTTGCGCGTGCTCTGGAACAGTCAAGGTATTTACAATTATTATAGAATTAATCATCTGTTTGGAAACCCATTAATTATATTGATTAATTAATAACAAGTTTAAATTCTGTTTTCTGGGTTCCATTTTTCCAGTTTGCTCATAGGGCTTGCATACAGAGGTGGTGTGACGAGAAGGGCAACATCACTTGCGAAATTTGCCTCCAGGTTCGTTGGTTAGCTTCCTAATTATTATTATTATTATTATTATTTATTTTCCCTCCCTTTTGTCCTAATTCTATTTTCTTTGTCTGATCGCTTGTTTTCCCCAAGTTTTTGGTTAATTTTGCTTGGTGATGGAGAGATTACACTATTCTGAAAGTGTTGGTTTTAGACTGTTGTTTGTTATATTAAGAGTATAATATAATATAATGAGTTCCATTTTTAAGTAACTCTTCGAATAATATATATTTTTTCATTTAACCCAACACCTATTTAAGGACATCCAATTTGTTTTGTCTCCTGGATTATCTACCTTGAATTAGCAAGAAAAGAAAAATATAACAACTGTCGCTGTTTGGTTGGGATTTATTGTTTTATTTGTTTTTTATTTGAGTCGTGTAAAACTAGAACTTCGTTCAAGTTTTTTTTTTTGAAAAGTATTCTTTACTTCAGTTCAAGCTAACGTCGGCTTTCATTTAATTTTTCTGAAGTCCCATCAAGTCTCTCGGTTTCCTCCCTCTCGCTTTGTTCAATTCAATTATTACAGTTCTTTTATGATGTTTTTTGAGCTATACCTTTTAAGGAAACACCAAAAGATAAAAAAAAAGTTGGAACTTTTACAACGGGTAGATTTTTAAATTTTTACCGTTACTCGTGAAATGGAATTCCCAGAGTTCGGTAAACCAATTTTTATAGTCTAAATGCGGAATTCGTTTTCCTTGCAGAATTATGAACCGGGCTATACCGCAACTTCAAAGAAGGCCAAGCTTTTAGACCCGTTGGACATAGGGTAAGCTTTCCTAGTCTTGTAATTTCACTCCAACTACTTGTTATTTAAAATTGATTAATCCAAACATCAAACTCAATACATATTGATTAAGATATAATTTTTTTGATAAGTACGTTTTGTATATTATGATAGAGCCAATATTTAAACCCTTTTTTAATATATTTATTATCTCTTTATTTTGTTAGACTACGAAAATGTTAGCAATTGATTTAGATATAATATCTTGCTAGTCAATATAAATTGATGTTCCAAGTTACATAAATTGAAGCGAATATCATCGAAAACGGGTGTTGTTTGGACAATGTTTTATTTTGAATTTAATAAAATATTGGAGCACATATAAAATAATAGGGTCATAAAACAAGATAATGGATAAGATGATGGTGAACTTTGAAAGTATAGCTGTAACGGGTTTGTGCATACGCGTCATATTGGTTGTTTTTGCCAGCTTTTGCACGTAATTTAGCAATTGAGACTAAATTATGTCCTTTTCAAATCCCAATAATAATAATAATGTTAAATTATGATCATGCGTGTATGGGTTAAAGGTGCATTACAACTAAGTATTTATAGAACCCACTAGAAAAAAAGTAGGGTTTAGAAATTGAGTGATGGTGGGATTGGTCCATATCTATCTACAAATGGGGATATGGGGTCCATTGATTTGTTCCCATTATTCCAAGTCAACTTTGAACTTGCATACATATTTGTAGTTTGATATTTTTGGTATTCATTCATCTATTTGGTCGACTAATTTATATATGACACAGTAATATGCATAATATTTTCAATAACTATACTCTTTATTTTTTGATAATTAAAGTAGTACATCACAATTATCAATTGATTTAAGTATTTGTTGGTCCACCTATACACACACACACACACACGTGTTTGTACATACATACATTTAGGTTTTATGCTAGCCAGGACTGGTTAATTACGCCAAGATTGCTACTATATAATATATAAGCACACATCTACGCAAAGTACACATTCATATTATTACGTTTTCCCAATAATTGTCACATGTGGAATCTTCTCACTCATTTATTTTTCTTAATTTTTGGTTTGATCATATTACCTGTTCTGATTTGATCAACACAATTCGGGAACTGCTACGATTTGTTTAGTAATAATTTATTATGTGATTAATTAATTATTGCAGAGAAGATAATAATAGGGAAGAAAATGAGACGGAGGAAGAAGAAGACGTGGTCAGGGAAGGCGGTGGCGACTCGGAATGCACGGATGCCGCCGATTGGAACGCCTCTTTCTGCCGGTCGTTGGCTTTAATAGTAAGTTTCTTTGCACGTTAGCACAGATCTTACCTGTCAGATATACTCGGACTGGATAAGAGTTGGTCGAAGTGATTTAATCGTTGTCCGAAAATATAATCATGAATCTGCCCATATGAATAGGCCTAAGCTGAGATTAAACCGGACTAATTCTGTAATTTGACATGGCAGTTAACTTTGATACTACTCTTGAGAGACCTGTTTGCCACTTGCTCCGGGGGACGAGGAGATTATCCATTTTCCCTTCTCACTGTAAGTGCATAGACTATATTCCTCTGCTTCAATTCCACTCCCCAGAAGAGGGTAAACCTCGCAGGATCAGTACGTTGGATACTCATTTCGGTTTCGGGTTTAGGTACTTGTTTTCAGAGCCAGTGGGATTGTCCTTCCAATGTACATTGTTATCTGCACCGTCTCAGCATTTCGGAAAAACATTCGGGAGTACAATCAGGCAAGTGATATCAAGTCAAAGTTATAATCATCGATATGATCGGATTGCTAGAGAATGATATGCATAATTGATTCAGTTGTTCTAACTGATTAATGATATTTTTGCAGAGTTCACGTCGAGTAAACGAAGAATCTGCAGCAGCAGAAGGCAGCCGGGAAGAGCAGCTGCATCTAGTTTAGTTCTGAATTCGACATGTATACTTATAACATACCGTTTATTCTTTTATATCCGATTTATTCTGGAGCATTCTATTAATGCTCTGGGCATATACTTGCAATAATCATGGGTAAATATAAGAGCAAAGTAATCATGATTGTCGACTGGAGCTACTAACTACTTAGTTTATGTGAAAGCTTACCTACCACATTAACTAACGCAGCAAACACTAACAGACAAGAAGGAGAACAAAGTACAAACCACTACCAGCAATTATGTGAGATATTAATAAATTTCGGAACTTCAAATAGTTTTGAGTTTCATTAATAGTTTTGAGATATTAATCAAATAGTCAAAGCCATGTGATTCGTTGAATCTTTAATCTAAGATTAGTATGTCGGAATTTCTATGTATTTTTCTTTATATCAACGAGAATCGTTTAAGTGGTAAGATATTTTAATTCACTTAAAAAAATTTTGAGTTCAAATCTCACGAATTTAAAAAATAAATTTATTGCTATATATTTGACCAAATAATTATCAAGCACCAAAAAGCCTTTTAGATGATATATAAAAAAGGAAACGAAAATGTGATACTTTGGGTTAATGACATGGAAGCCAAACTAGCGAGGGTCCTACAAGGATGCAACAGCTTTAGGAAGCTCCTGAAGATCCACGCTTACGTCATCGTCCTCGGCCTCCCCCATCTCACCGACAAGCTCCTCCACTTCTGCGCTGTCTCCGCCTCCGGCTCCCTCCGGTACGCCTCCGTCGTCTTCCGCCACCTCCCCGATCCCCACCGGACCCCACTCGCTTGGAATTCCCTCATCAGAGGACTCTCCTCACGCTCCCCTCTCCAATCCCTCGCCTTGTACAACCGCATGCTCACCGAATCACGATCCCTTCCCGACGAATTCACCTTCTCCTTCGCCCTCAAGGCCTCTGACCGGGGCAACTCCCCTGCCAAGTGTCGCGAGATTCACGCCCGTGTTCTCCGAGGTGGGTTTGGGGACAATGTAGTTGTTTCCACCAATCTTGTCAGGTGTTATGCTGGGAACGGCCTTGTGGGGGATGCACGCTTGGTGTTTGATGAAATGTCTCACAGGGATCTGGTTGCGTGGAACGCTATGATCGCGTGCTACTCGCAGGCGGGCTGCCATTCCGAGGTTTTCGGTTTGTATGATCGAATGAGGAGCGAGGGTGTTGGGTTGGATGGGTTCACGCACGTCGGGTTGCTCGCGTCGTGCGCGCACGTGGGAGCGATGAGTTTCGGCGCCAAATTGCATGAGAGTGCCCGTGGGATGGGAATTGACGCCAGCAATGTGTTTGTTGGGAATGCGCTTATTGATATGTACGCGAAATGTGGTTGCTTGGACAGTGCGATTAGGGTGTTTGATGGGATGAAGAAGAGGGATGTCCTCACTTGGAATTCTGTGATTGTTGGTTTTGGTGTACACGGATTTGGTAGAGAGGCCATTTCGTACTTTAGGCGGATGCTCGTGGAAGGGGTGCTGCCAAATGCTATCACTTTCCTTGGACTGCTCTTGGGTTGCAGTCACCAAGGGTTACTCGAGGAAGGTCTCGAGCATTTCGAACAAATGTACTCCCGGTATAATGTGAGGCCTGGGATTAAGCACTACGGGTGTGTGGTGGATTTGTACGGGCGGGCTGGAAGGCTCCAGAAAGCACTCGAGATCATATCCAATAGTCCGTCTCCGGACGATCCTGTCCTGTGGAGAATACTGTTGGGGTCTTGCAAGATTCACAAGAATGTGGAGGTAGGGAGGATTGCTCTCACAAACTTGGTGCAGCTTGGGGCAATGGACGCGGGGGACTGCATATTGATGGCAACGATATATGCTGAAGTACAAGACGCACTTGGCATTGCAAGAATGCGCAAGTTGATCAAGAGCAGAGGAATCAAGACCACTCCTGGTTGGAGTTGGATTGAAGTTTTTGATCAAGTTCATAAGTTCGTCGTGGACGACAAGTCTCATCCCGAGACAAAGATGATCTACCTCAAGCTGGAGGAGGTAACACGTCGGTTGGACGAGATCGGTTATGTGAAAGAGACGCATCCGTCTGGCACGTCACAGCTTCATTTGGAGGAATGCAGTAGCATTCACAGCGAGAAGCTGGTGATTGCTTTCGGGTTGGCGAAAATGCCCGAGGGAACCGCCCTCAGGATTGTGAAGAACCTGAGAGTTTGCAGAGATTGCCATTCCTTTACGAAACTGGTCTCCAAGACGTTCAAGCGTAATATAGTCGTCAGGGATCGAGTTCGATTCCATCATTTTTCTGACGGACGATGTTCCTGTGGAGATTATTGGTGAAGAAAAATAATGACTTGGACCGAACATATAGTTGACACTAATTTTACTCGTCAGAAAGACAGAGACCTCTAATTAAAAATACAACAATTCATTTAAGGGCTTGATAAGTATACTATAAATTTAAGATTTTGATGTCTCTTGAATATGTTTTATTCAACTTTGCGATTGGGAAATCATTTTCCATTAAACTGGTTTGAAAGTTTGATTTTATATTATACAATCTTGAAAAACAATAGCGAATGCAACCGTACACTAATGTTGTTGCTAATTATTAGACTTAAGTTTGTGCAATCTATAAATAGATTCGTTACACTACGCATAATAGATTGCACTCTCGTGACTAAATCATCTAGTTAATTGGCTGGACTTAATATGTATGGGTTAACCTAAAATTTCTATACTTCACCCGTATAAATTGCAAATGAATCACAAATTCCAAACTATAAGAAAGATAATAACCAAAAGAAAAGCAATATATAAGGTAACTACAGATTTGCCCAGCTAAATCTACACCAACATGGTAACAATAAATTAATCACACCAATTGCCAATATGTTGCTTATTATAGTTTCTGGGTACTCGGAAAGTAATAACCACAAAAGAGAATACAGAAGGCAACTACAGATATGGAGAGCAAAATCTACACAAACATGGAAATAGTATATTAACCACACCAATTACCAACATCTTCACCAATTCTTTTTCTGACTTTGTCCCTTTCATTTTATATAACACATGGCTCTCGTAAATAATTGCATCAGTGGCATCTAATAAAACTATGATGCAATAATAGATGGATCAGAGAGCCAAGTCCTATGCTCAAAGGTACGATATTAACGCACATGTATGCCCAAATTACTGTTGTTTCGTTCTTTATTTTTTTCACGACCCTCTTCTACACATAGTTGAGTTCTTTCGAAATATATCTAAGAAATGAATCTACAGCTATTATTATATTTCGTTTAACTTGCAACTTTTAAGATTTTCTTACCACTATTACAACTCATTTTAGTATTATATCGTCTCCCTTTTATGCATTTCTTCTCATTATAGTTACAATTTCGCAGTCATTTGCGTTTTTTTAAAGTAGCCACTATCTGCAATGGTGTACCTATATTTTGCTAAGTTAGCTCACTTTGGCTTTTTTCACTTTTATCTTTTAGTTTCCGAACTTAAATATCAATTATGTAGATGTAATTTTTTATTGGATTTTCATAGTTTCTCAAATGTTGATTCTAGCATTTGACGATTGTTTGAGATAGGTCAAAGAATCTATGTTTATAGTTAAATTGACTGGGTTTTAAAAACTAGACAGAAACGGAAAATTTAACTATAAACATAAAAAGCCCCTGTAGTGGTTCAAAGTTTGGAATTCTCATCGAATTAATTCTCAAATTGTCAACTAAAAAAAAAACAGTTGGCTGAACTTGATTCAAGCAAGAAAAGGCAACAGTTTCATGTTAACCATTATTAAAATTAAACTATTTTGTTTGATTCTCATTAAAAAAAAACCCTACTGATTTTCCATAACACCGTCCCTTCTCCAAAGCAAGTCGTTTCTGAAATAATATTTTTTTTATAAGTATGAGTTCTGAAATGGTTAAATATGATTCCAAAGATTTTGTTACCTAATTTGAAGAACTTGGAAAAAATAGCATCCTCTCCCCAATAACTTGCTTAGTGACTTGTAGTGTTGTCTCAAAACACAAAACTCAAAACATTGTGTTCACTTTAACACCGCAGGTATAACTTGATCCCATTTATTTTCCTGGCACACTTATTTGAATTTTGAAATAACTGTTTGTTAATCACATAGCAATAAGACGCATTGCCGAGGCTCTTGAACACTTTCGCTAATAATCCTACTTATTATCTGAGTAAATCAAAATAAAACTGGTTAATTTTTTTTGGATCTATAATTACTTTGCAATTGTTCTGTGTGGTCTGGAAATGCAGGGTGAAAGTGGTTTTGCCTAATTAAAGCTCGAGCACCATGAAGCTCAGCTCAGTGATTGCTGGAAATCCACTTTTCATGTTTACGTTTCTGGTGATGTATCAGAATTCTTATCTCGAAGACACTCTATTTTTTTTTGTCAAATTTAGTTTTGGTCGAAACTATGTACGCTCGTGGAAACCCTAAATATGCAATTATAAAAGATTATGTGATCTTTATGTCCTACATATGATCGATCTTTATCTCTTTGTTGTTGTATATGAAATTTGGTGAAAATTTTAAATTATATCAATTTATGCATATAACGGTCGATTTTTGTCTCTTTGTTGTTGTATTGAAATTTAGTAAATTTTTTAAATTATATCGTTTCATGCATATAATGGTCGATCTTTTGTTCTTTGGATGTCGTATTTTATTATAGTGAAAATTAAATTTTATTTATTACGTTAACAGTATTTAACGATATGTAACGATAAATCTTTTTGTGTTTTTGTGATCTCGCTTAAGAGTATCAAACATAACGTGGATAGCAAAAAAGACCTTTTGTCTAATTGCTGTCCCATTTCAATTATTAAAACATTGACTTATATTCGTGACCCGTACTAGGTATAACGCTCGATCTTTTGTTACTTTATAAACAACAAGGTGTAATTCTATGCATAATGCATAATGTATGCATGTTGTTGTCACATTTAAATCATTGAAAACTGTCATATATCTGCTATCATATATAACGTTTATATTGAACAACGAATGTAGCTTATACCGAAATTACATGCAGGCCATTGCAGTTCTGTTGCTTCCCAGCTTGCTCATTGCGTGGTGCAACAATTTAGCCAAAGAAGTGAAGCAAAATGCTGATATGAATGTTGAAAGGCTGCACTATGGTTTGGTCTCTGATATTGAGAACTCAGCTAAGATGCTGCAGTTTACGAACTCATCGGTTGCGAATTTAGCCAACATGATAAGTCCATTAATGCTCAATGGAAATGTGTCCGGCATAAAAACCAAGGTAAGATGTTGTTGTAATAACTTAGAACAATGGTTATGAGATTAATCGGTCCATTGAGCGATCTGTGTTAAATTGGAAGATAAAAGAATTCAATTGTATTGATTATTGTAAT
>SOPF01028520.1:0-33539 GCA_012979155.1 Hypericum perforatum
TTTTTTGGTCACTCTGATTTCAAAAAATGTACAAAGAAGTACCTATGTCATTATTTCCACTGTCCAAAAAATGGATAAAGATCACATTTTCCGGGCAAGCATACTCTTTCACGAGTTTCTCAGACAAAAACTTTAGACATAGGTTAACTTGTTTGGCAATTTCATGAAAAAATGTATTCAAAGAAAATTTAATGGTCATAATAATACTAGTAAATTTAAAACTAAAAAATTAGTACACCTATCGATGCACTATGACAAACTATACAAATCTGCTAACGTATTCTTCTCACAAGAAACATGACCTCGAGGTGATAATTGCCCATTTTGACGAAATTAAGTTGGCATTGTTTCAATTTCTTTGTTTTAAAATAATGATAATCTTTTGTACTTATGTACCAAGTTCGTTCTAAGTAGGAAGTTTCAGACACGGTAGAATTATGTAAGAAAAATCGCGACGATAAAAAAGAGTCCTTGAGAATGCTAATAGAACATAATTTCACACTTTGCAATTGGCCGAGAGGCAATTGCATTAGAAAATATGTAATATTTGAACTTTGCTAAAGGTAGCCCAATCAAATACCTCAAATAGCCTCATAGTTGCACGTACTGACATTATAATTGTTATTATTTCATTATTAGTGATTTTTTTAAAAGAAAAATTTTATTTACTTAAATAATAATTAAAATAACAAGTAACCATGTTTACTATTTGACATACCATTATTCACGATTATAGCATTTTTCTATGATAATCATGAACCGATATTACTCGGTGATCTTCCTAAAAAATATTACACGATGATTATCCATATATTTTGAGTTAAAGATTCCTGGACCCATCTTTGATGTAACATTGTATCATATTGCAGAATGCAATTTCCGTTTCCGCACTTGAACCTATAAATATACATTCGCACCGCATATAATTTACATTCCTCACTTTCTTCCTCCATATCTAACCATCCTCTAAAGTTCCTCCATAAAAATTATATCACAATAACATTAGAAAATGGCTTGCAAATTTTATCCATATTTATGGATAATGTTCATTTTTACCATGCAATATTATTATTATTCCACTGAAGGTGCTCCTCAAGTTCCATGTTATTTCGTCTTTGGCGACTCTTTGTACGACAACGGAAACAATAATCTTCTTGTGACGCTTGCTAAATCAAAGTATCCACCTTACGGGATCGACTTCCCCCAGGGCCCCACCGGAAGGTTCACCAATGGTCTTAATATGGCCGATGTCATTGGTAATTAATTTATTTTAGTTTACCTAGGATATCTTGATTTCTAAAATCAGAATGTGCGACTACGTTAAAACGTGGTAGAAAAAAATATGTCGTCCTTTATGATTAATTTATTATGTCCGACTCAGATATATATTAACCAACGTAGTTTATTAGACTGATTAAGACAAGATCATTAACGAAATGCTAACCTCTGACGGCTTTGTTGCAGCAACACTTTTGGGATTTGACCATTACATCCCACCCTTTGCGACTGCAACGGGTCCAGTAATTAGGCAAGGAGTTAATTACGCTTCTGGGGCCGCTGGTATTCTCAACGAATCTGGTTCAAACCAGGTTATTTTCTGCCTTTATGTTCTTAATCTAGCTTGTAGTAAAATGAATATAGGTATATTAGTACTAAAAAATATTTAGAGTAGCTAACAAAATAATAATTTAGTAAAGAGATATGTGTTGCTCATCGTAGTGGTTCATTTAATTTCTTTAGTTTAGCGTAATCTAAAAGATCGATTAGATGGATATAAGATAATCTCTTCTATATTTTTTATAATTAATTTTTTATGAAGGGAAGATGTCTAGATTAGACTATATAAAGTAATGGAATGGTTGCCCGCTAAACAATTAAGCATGGAAGTTGATGCGGTTAAACTATCTTTGGCGAACCCTAGAATATAGTTGATTGGGTTATTTAGACTATATTATTTACTTTATTTTCCATATATTCATATTAAAAATATCTTAATTAAAATAAAATATAAAATATGAATAAACATAAAATTCAAATCTAAATAGTGAAGTGTAATAGATTATATAACATAATGCCTCGTAACAATCTAACCACGAAGGGGATCTTAATAATGCTAATTTTTATTATGATTTCTTATTCAGTAAAATAGATTATATAACATAATGCCTCGTAACAAGCTAACTACGAAGGATACATTAATAATGCTATTATTTATTATGATTTCTATATTCATTAATATTTCAGTGTCTGGTTGGTTGTGTACGCAGGGAGATCTTGTGACAATGAACGAGCAACTAGCCAATCACAGAATCACAATTACGCGGATCACTAACATGTTGACAAATTCTAGTGACGTCGTTGACCTCTTAAGCAGGTGCATATATACTGTGGATATGGGTCCTAATGACTACCTCAACAACTACCTCCTCAAAACCACTAGACCCCCTCCCGATGAATTTGCTGATCAATTAATTGAAGTCTACTCTCAACAACTGAAAGTATATATACCTTCTTCCCCATTAGTCTAGTTTTCATCTTCTTTTACAACGTATTGGTTTTAGACAACGCTTGTGTCCTTCAAACGTCTTTACTTTTCAGTTTCTCTCATCGACATTAGTTTTGTTTCAGCATTGAACTTTTCTCATGCATCTACGCTCCTGCAAGAGTTCTCGTCTACTTTCATGTTTCTTCTGCTTATTTTTTATACAACTAACTCTATTAAACTCGAATATGAATAATTTTTTAAAATATTAATTTCAAAATATTAGTTCGAAAAAGTAATTCTCAAATATAATTTTTTAAAAAGAAAAAAATAACATGGACCAAACAGAGCATGCCACTCAGGTGGGAATACCGCATCATGGCACGAGAGTGCAAAACTCCATGCTAGCCTTGCATGACGCCCCCACCCCATAATTGGGGAGTACAATGCGCGTGCCGAGACGAGTCTAATGGGCGCAATTGACCTTATCACCTACACACTGGATATTCGAACGTATATTAAATTTAGTTAAGCCGAATTGATTTGGATCTTAAAGGAGTAAAATTTATCTTTCCAGTTTTAACATAGTCTAATTTTGGAAAAAAAAATTCAATATCTATTGTTTAACTAGTAAGTATCATAGTTTTAAAACCCGGATTTTAGTACGACCCGGATTTTGTCCGTTTTCCGGGCCGACCGGTCGGACCGGTCCAACCACTGGTCCGACCGGAATATTCTTCCTTCTATTTTTTGTAATTTTTTAAAATATATATAGATATATATATGTAAATAATTTATGTAATAAATTAATAATTATATATAAACATATCAATTTTTATAAAATACAAAAAATAAAATATTTTTAAAAATGTGTGGTCTCGAATCAAAGATAAAATTTTAATTTTTTATATTTTTTTGGTCGAACTGCCCCGGTCTAACCGGGATTTCTGGGCGAACCGCCCGGTCCGATTAGAAAATGAGTAGTTCAACCAGACTCCGGGTTTACCCATAAAAACGAACCGCTTTAATGAGCGATTCGCGGTCCGACCAGTCGAACCACCAGTCGGACCGTGGTTTTTAAAACTATGGTAAGTATATGTTATAATGAACACTATTACAAATTCAGTCACAAATATTTACGTCTTCATGAGTAAATTTATTACTATTTTTTGTATTTCTCGCCACAAAATTTGTTATTGCACAAGTTTTACTAACTCAATTATAAAAAGTGTTTCATATGTATTTTATGATATGTTTAGTGTTCACAATATGCGATTTTTTGTTATATGAAAAAAAACTCTAAATTAAAATTTCAACTAATAAACCAATAGCCCATACATACTCTTCTTATGTTTCATTTAATATAAATATATAATCATTATCAAAGTTTAATTATGACCATTAAAAACTACCAATTGCGCAATTATCGGTTTGACAACCATTGAACAGGATCTATACTCAGATGGAGCAAGGAAGGTGGCAGTGTTCGGGATAGGTCCAATAGGTTGCACTCCTCGTGTGCTCGCAACTTTCCCGAGGAATGGGTCTCAGTGCGTCGATTTCGTCAACATCGCAGTTTACATATTCAACACCAAACTGGTCTCCCTCGTCTCCGGCATTAACGCCAACCTAACTGATGCCAAGTTCACTTATATTGATTCCCTCGGGATCGGTGCCGCAGATCTTACGCCAATAGGTAATGATGACGATAACCCATATTTTGTTTTCCATTAATTACCTGAATTTCCGACGAAATTGATACATTATGTGAAAAATTTTTGTTGGGTTAAAAAAAAAATGTCCGACCTATCATGAGGGCTGTTTTAATTTTACAGCAAAATCAAGAGATTTGTTAGGCTGGTGGTTGTTATCCACAGTCTAATTAGTTGAATTCACTCTGTTCGATGGTGGATATACATTTTTAAAAAATTTGTTATAAGAAAGTGTTCAATTAAGTATTTGGTATTTGAAAAAGATAGTATTTAACAAAACGTAAATAGAAGTCACTCTATCTACGATTTAACTAATGAGACCGAAATTCGAAAAACAGACCGGTTCGATGGTGGTTGTTAACCATAGTCTAACTAGTTGGATAGGTGAATTCACTCGGTTCGATGGTGGATTTACATTTTTAAAAATTTTGTTATAAGAAAGTGTTCAATTAAGTATTTGATATTTGAAAAAGATAGTATTTAACAAAACGTAAGTAGAATTCATTCTATTTACGATCTAACTAATGAGATCGAAATCCGAAAAGCAAATTGGTTCTTTCTCTGACACATCTTTATAACATGGTTTAGCGATTATTTTAGCGAGGAATTCAGAGTAAAAATATTTAAACGACAATTAGAAAGATTGACAATATTTAAATTCATGAATTGATAAAATTATGCAGGTGTGAAGTTTCTAAATGTTAGTTGCTGCCCAGTAATAAACGGTCAAGACCTGTGCATCCCTTCGCTACCTCCATGCGCTAACAGGAGCGAGTACGCGTTCTGGGACGGAGTTCATCCCACCGAAAATCTTAACGTCTACACCGCCGGAAGAGCCTACACTGCTCTCCTTCCTACCGACGCTGTCCCGTACGACATCAGTGACCTTGCTCGCCTTTAATGGAACAAATATTGTTATTGTTATCGTCGATATATAAATGATCGAGATAGATATAATAAAGGTTGAATAACTACAACGAAATAAAAATGTTCAATAAATCAGAGAATCGATCATGTCAGCATAAAACCATTATATGTTTGATGACTATCGTATTAAAGAAATACATATTTGGGATTTGAGAGTGCATGAAGACTGTTTCTAGTATTTGAATGTTCGGAATATTCAACAAAAAAATCTCTAAGAACATATTTCCTCCAAAATAAACAAATTCAGTATCTCATAGTCTTTGTGTTCAGTAAATAAATTGTTGAATTTATATATTAAATTAGACCATGCGGTCATTGTATTTGATAACCCAAATTCAGACTCTCAAGGTCAGACCCATATGTTGAATTAATGAATTGTCAATTTTTTTTTTAGAATACTACTAAATATAAAATTATGGTAAAAGTTCAGTTAAAAATATTGTGTTTTGGCTCAAGAAACTAATAGTTCTAATCAACGGAAATAAACCTTATTTACTATCATATCTGATCATTAACACATTAAGAAGTTAACGATTACTCATTTTTATGGATCCAAACTAAACACTACCTCAAAAAGTGATTCATATCTGAACTATAATTTGTATATTATTGAATTTAAGATATTTTTTAATATATAATATTAAGAATTGAGCAATATTAATATTTTTTTTATTTGCAGATACCGAACCCATCATTTTCACCCGATAAAAACTACGAGATCACCACAAAGACGTATTCGATCCGAACATATGTTAAAGAAAATAAAAATCTTAAACCTCATTACCTCTTGTACCGACCAAGAATTAAATTTATTTTTTTGGTTGAGACCAAGAGTTAAATTAAATCCATACAAAAGTAAAGAAACAGTAACCATGGTGTACACTTAGATAGGCCACCGGCCCAATTAACAATACTTCCAAGAAAAGCACGGCCCACCCAGCAACCAAAGAGGCCCAATAGGAAGAAGAAGAAGAAGAAGAAGAAGAAGAAGGTCCAAAGGGTTTTATAGTCCTAAACCGTCCCTCCCAAACCCTAATTAACCAACCCATTTCCCAATCGAGAAACGCAGGGTCTTAGAGAAAGGAGGGAGATGGGAGTGTACACGTTCGTTTGCCGGAGTTCCGGCGGAGAGTGGAGCGGGAAGCAGTTCTCCGGCGGGGATCTGGAGGCCGCCGCCGCCACCACTTACGATCTCCAGCGCAAGCTCGTCAACGCCGCCGCCTCGTCTGACTCGTCCGGCGGCGTTCAGTCCTCCTTCTCCCTCATCTCTCCCTCGTCCGCCGTCTTCCAGGTTGAAATAGGACCTTTCTGTTGTTTTCAAATCTTCTGGAATGTGTTAGTTGATGAGATAGTTTGGCTCTTGTTGGATTAGGAAGGAGATAAAAGGTTTAGCATATGATGATTGTCCACCCTAATTTGTGTGAACTCTGAAATCATTTTCCGGTAAAACAAACGGATCACGAAGTTTCGTATTGGTCTGTGAAACGGTTTTTTTCTGAAGCATAATGCCTGTAATACTGCTGGTTTGAGGATGATGATCAACGGTTATCATCTATGGGATTTTGGTGTTGACGGTGCACTCGGTTTGATTTGCTAGCAGTGCCGTGCTTGGGAGGTATTCGTTGTTCTTAGGGATCGATATTTGGTACTTTTGGCATGTGGAGAATCAGTGGCTAGCATGGACTTGGAAATGTCTACTTCCCGAGATAATGGTTGATGTTAATAGTTGATTCCCGTCTTTTTAACCTGCGTACTTTTTGTTTTTATGTTGGTGCAAGATGATTTGACTTGTTTGTTAGAAGTAATTGTGAGCATAGCTTCTTTGTGATCCATGTACTTCTGTAGAATTTAACAATCTCAGGGATGTTTCGGGTGCAGGTGATCATTGGGGGTCCGACTGGCGGAGGTTTCGTTGCATCCGGTGGAGGTGCTGCAGCCGCTGCGCCATCAGGTGGTGGTGCTGCACCGGCTGCCGAAGCCCCTGCAGCAGCTGAGGAGGCAAAAGAGGAGAGCGACGATGACATGGGATTCTCTCTCTTTGATTAGAGTGTCCATTGTGTAATTCCTTTGTTTCGATCCGGATGGTTCGACTTATACCCTTTTCGAGTGACTTTGTTCGAACTCGAGATTGTTTAAGTGCACAGATTTTTTAGAAGAGACTCATGTTTTGAAGCTTAATGGTTCTTTGAATGTCTCTTCTCTCGTGTTGCCTAGCTTTGTGGTACTGATTAACCGTCCTCGTAATAGGCATTCGAAAATATTTTCCTGGTCCAAACAAATCCGAAAATAAGCAAACGGATATTTGTAGTGAGAAGATATTTTGATAGAATGGAAAACATATTTCTCTATGGAATCTTCATTAATTTATTGAAAATGTTTCTGACGATACAAACACGTTTCAAAAAGTTTGTCAACATCTACAAAACTTGTCCAAATCTATAATTAATATTTTAACACACTTGTTCTAAACAAATACAATATTGTAAATAAATAGTCAAAATCAACTTGAGTTTACTCAGTTGTGAATTGAGAACGTTGTAATTACGATACTGTCAAAAGCAGTTTCAATTTAAATAGAACGCCATCTTTAATATTTTAATTTCACATACTACAAACTAGACTAATTTAAATAGAACTTCACCTTTACGGTGACATGAATTTATTCAGAACGTGTAAAAAAGAAAACTCGGTTCCTTTTGGCTTAATCCCATTGAAAAAAAAACTTTATGCATCATAAAATAAAGGATAAATTACATTCAGATTCTTGTAGTTTAGTATATTTGACTCTCGTCCTGCTCTAATTCGCAAGTCAATTAAAATCACCTCCTAGTTTAATAAAATTGTACTCTTTGGCCCCTTAAATCAGCACTGACATTTTTCTCCGGAACACGCAAAAGGACAAAAATACCCCTGACAAAAATAAATATCCGGACCCAACCAGAGAAAAAGAAAGGCTTCCGAGTCGAGCCCACCTCTCAAATTCGGCCCAAATACATATATAAAGCTACATATGGGCCTCTGTAAGAGTGGGTTTTAGCCTTTTAGGGGTTTTCAGGTATTTATCTGATACATCAACAGCAGCCGACCTGAGGCCGTGAGCTCCGGAGTCGCCGGAACCCTAATTCGAACCTTACCGGTGGTTAAAGGCGGGATGTCGAACCGGCCGGAGTCGAGAGCGCCTCCGGAGATATTCTACGATGACGTGGAGGCGCGCAAGTACACATCCTCTTCTCGCATCATGGAGATTCAGGTATTATTCCCTAATGCCCCACCCACGAGCTCTGTCGTTGCTTGTAACTTAACGGTCGTTTCGGGAAGAGGGCGGTTCGTTGGTTCGGTTAGAAAGTGGTTCCTTTTGTTTGTTTCTTTGTCTGCTTGGTTTTTTTTTTTGTGTGTCTCCAATGGGCAAATTGTGGTGATGTAACTTCAGGCTAAGCTATCGGAAAGAGCGGTCGAGCTGCTCGCTCTACCCGACGATGGCGTGCCCCGATTACTACTTGACATTGGTAAGCCAGCTTTGGTCTGTTTGTTCGCATTGGAAAGGGTCCGAGCATGAAGCTAGTTGGTGGACAGATTGATTGTTGAACATGCAGCAACTTTGTCGGCTTCCTAAAAATCCGCACTTAATCGCTGAGCTTATGTGTTGTCGATGAGCAAATTCAGTTTGTTTTCATTAGTTCTCTTCCGTTCTGTCTTGTAGAGGATAATTTCGGCATTGCACAACCATTTAACCACTGTAATTTCGGCATAGATTCCCAGGTCTAGACATTGGAGGTTTGTGGTTATGATAATGTCTGTTGATTTAGTGTCCTTTTTGAGAATTTTCAGGCTGCGGATCTGGACTCAGTGGGGAAACCCTTTCCGAAAATGGGCACCATTGGATTGGCTTGGACATTTCTCCATCGATGCTTAGTATGTTTTCGAAGCCCTTGTTTTGTTTTTGTGAGACAAACATTGGATTTCTCCTACTTTGCTACATTTCTTATTCAGTTTTTTTTTTACATGCAGATGTTGCTTTGGAACGGGAAGTTGAGGGTGATCTTTTACTCGGTGACATGGGTCAGGTATCCATAGTAGTTCTTATGATGTTTATGTGTGTAGCTGTATCACTGTTTGCAAGTTAAGGAGCTCCTGAAGTTCTTATGATCAGATTATTTTTTATGGAAAATTGTTTCCAAAGAGAACCCAAATAGTTGAAAAAGATATTTATTTTGGTTAATGATACTTTTATTGAAAAGCCTTAATAGTATGTTTGATCACGTGGCTTAGAAACAAAAAGGTTGAACTCTAACACAGTTTATTATGCCGCTGGTTGGAATGGAAGAACTTGAGGCTGGAACGTTCTGGCTGCGGAGGGAAAAAAAGTATCAAATTAGATTATATGTTTGTCTTTCTTCTCGCATCTTGCTCGATTGAGATGCATAGCCTTGCTATCTAAGGAAGAACTTGTGGCTGGAACGTTCTGGCTGCAGAGGGAAAAAAAGTATCAAACTAGATTATATGTTTGTCTTTCTTCTCGCATCTTACTCGATTGAGATGCATAGCCTTGCTATCTAAGGAAGAACTTGAGGCTGGAACGTTCTGGCTGCAGAGGGAAAAAAAGTGTCAAATTAGATTATATGTTTGTCTTTCTTCTCGCATCTTGCTCGATTGAGATGCATAGCCTTGCGATTAACATAGGAAGTTGGAAAAAAAAAAGCTTTTACTTATCTTGTCCCATTGATAGCTGTTGTTTGACATTGCTTATCTTTCAATTACTTGCAGGGATTGGCTGTTAGACCTGGAGTTATTGATGGTGCCATTAGTATATCCGCTGTCCAGGTTGATTCAGAAAACTGTTGCACATCCTTTTGTTTTCATTTTACAATATACTGGACGATCTAAATGCTCCCATTTTACATTCAAGTAATAATTTTCTGTTGTAACCTTGCATCTTCTTGGATTCGTAAGCAGCATTATGACATGCAAACGTTTCTTCTTCCTGATACATAGTTCCCCATTTTTGGCCTTATAACAATTGTTAATAATTCAAGTTCTGATACATAGCATCTGGGTGCAATTCTTTTGGTTTTCATGGTTTAACAAAGACTTGGAACAATGGTTCTTGATGCCTTTTTGACCCATCTGATTTTTTACATTGCAGTGGTTGTGCAATGCGGATAAATCTTCTCATGAGCCAAAGCTACGATTGAAGTATGTCAGCAATTTCATTTTAATGTGGAACTTTTTTTGTAGGGAAATTGATAGTTTTGATTGCCATATTGCCTACCCTATTAAGTTCTCAACCAGCCTTTGAACATCGGGATGTAGGGCTTTCTTCGGATCCTTGTATAGGTGCCTAGCAAGAGGAGCACGGGCAGTTTTCCAAGTGTATCCAGAAAATGTTGCTCAACGTGAGTTGATCCTGAAATCGGCGATGCATGCAGGATTTGCTGGTGGTGTCGTGGTTGACTACCCACACAGGTGCCTCCATCTTCCTCCGGAGCTTACATTAGTTGCTCCTTTTGATTGCCCCTCTTGATCATTGTCTTCGACAAGTTTCCCAGGCTACACGGATGGGTGTGACTTAACTCTTTAACAATTTTTCCTCGTAGTTCCAAGAGCAGAAAAGAGTACCTTGTATTAACCTGCGGTCCACCGTCTTTAAGCTCATCCGTTCCTCAAGGAAAGGTTCAAGAAGGAGAAAGTTGCTCTGAAGATGAAAGTAGTGGAGATGAAGAAAATCATACTGTAAGATCTGTGTTCAGGTCTCCTGCTAGTCTAAGTTGTAGTGCTAATTCTGCATCCATCTTTAATCATTTGTTTGCACCACGTATCCACAGGTATCTGTTTCGGACAGGCACAGACCAAGAAAGAAGCAGAAGGTGACCAAGAAAGGAAAGGGTAGAGAATGGGTACTGAAGAAGAAAGACCAGATGAGAAGAAAAGGGCACAGTGTGCCTATCGATACCAAGTACACGGCTCGCAAAAGGAAAGCACGGTTCTGATATCTTATGTATGTTGGTTGCGGCTGCAGATGGGACAGCTACTGGCCTACTGATGGAAAACTTCAGTCGTCAGTGAAGTTGCACTAGCAAAAAATCGGATTGAAGAAATTTTGATCGTTCAAGTTGAAGCTTCCAGAGAGCTTTTTGTTTACGTTTTCTTTATACATGATGAAACACTCGTTTTGATCATGTATACGATTACACATTTTAATTATGGTTAAAGGATCCAACCATCAATACGTCAACAATTATGGAGAATGTATTATTTCCGAATAATTCAACCTCACCATTGCAACCTATATTATCATCCCTATAATGCTATCCATTTCATCAGTCTCCCGAAGCTGTTTTGATAGGGTTTAATCTACATTTCAAGCACACATATTTACTAACTGTACAATGTCGGACCCTCATCATTGTTGCAGCTTTGCGAGGAAGAAGCGAATCATGTGCATAATCGATGGCACCGATCTGCTGCGGTTCGTTTTTTTCCTGACGAAGCTATTCTTCTAGGCTGATCAAAGACCTCGTATTACTTCTTACAGACCATGGCTACTCGTGGGGCGGAATGGAACACCGCAACCTCAATTTACGAGAGGATCATGACTTGATCTGCAGAATTTAAACAATGACAGGAGACTTGACATTAAAGTGATTTCAAATGCTTCAGTACGTATTCATACCGGAAAAAACATGAAAACACAGAACATCCTCCCGAATTCAGACGGGTGCAAGGAGCAAGTGGACAACTAAAAGAAACAGAAGACAAAAGCTTATGAACGAATGTACTATAAAGTACCTTCTCCAAATTGCTGTTCAAATCTTCCAACTATATGCTTCCCGTAAGTATATTTCTTCAAAGCATGCACATGCGGTCTGATACGATTAAGCAATAGAAGTTGCTGGCTCGGGGTGCACGTGTCCAGAATCTTCTGGACTACGTAATTTGCAAATTGGTCCTTCATCATTATCTAAAACAACGGTCACCAGAAACAGTGATGTGATTAGAGACCTCGTAATCCAATTATCAAGATCCTTATCATTTATATGGTTTTAAAAGTAAAAGCTTATTTAGGCGATAAGTTCAACAAGTCATGCCATAATTGCCAAGTTCATGTCCAACGTACCAATAAACTGTCATTCCCTTCAGTTTGCCCGAGAACTTCGTCGAATATCAAACCTCGTTCATTAGGACCACCATATTCCAAACACTTCTCAATCACATTGGAAGCAAACTTATGCTGGCTGAGTTCTACGATATGCCCTGATAGCCTGCTCACAATTTGGGACCTTTCGCGAGGTTTTCCCCGCTCCAGCACATGCTGTTAATTAAAACAGATTAAAGTCCAGCCAAGGAAGCCACAAAAATTAGTATCAAAAGTATGTAGTCCAGCCATAACCAGAAGAATGGCATGCTAAGAAAATAAAGTACTGACCTGCGTAACATAATTGCCATACTGATCCTGCGAAAGCGTGTAAGCCGACTCCAAGATCTCATCCACGATGAACTGGAAATGCAAATCATCGGCGCAGTGCTCAAGAACTCTCTGTAATAGAACAAAAAACACATGTACGCACAATTCTAAGCAACAGAGAAGAAACCCGAAAGAAAAGAACAAATCCTTAGATGTGCCTACCTGTACAACACGACAACCATAAGGATGTGTGGAAAGAGTTGCAACTTGGCCACGAAAAGCAGCAATTACGAATCCAATTTTCTCAGCCGTGACACTTTCAATACATTTCTGTATGACATGATTGCCATTTTGATCACGTACCAACCGCATCACATGCCCATCCAGTTCCTGAATGAGTTGAGCCTTCTGATCAAGCTCTATGACATCCAATGCCTAGATAATCGGAAAGAACAAATTGTTATTGCAAAAGGTGGAGCAATGAGACAACAGGCAACCATGTCAGGACTCATAATATAGCTTTTAAGAATATAAATGAATGAATTTGCACTTCAAATTGCAGAATGAATCACATTGATTAAGTTGGAGAAAATTTATGATTGGGTAGTTGATGTTTTATTCTTTTGTCTCGATTACAACTAAGACTGGCAAACTTCACCCTAAGTAATCTACTGATGAAGAAAACACTTAGCAATTAAGGAACAAATAACCGATGCTCGACATAAGCAAATTGTTACCTTTCTCAGTAGGACGCAAACAGAGTATAAAAACGTATATTCCCAGTGGAACATGCAAGTAACTAATCTATTTCTACACAAAAGTTTAATATTGACTTTAACTACAAATAGTTAGCCTAATTTATATCGGCATAAAAGAAAAGACTCAATCAAAAGATTTCTAAGCATGTTATACCAATATCTCAAGCAGTTCTAGCCATAATAAGGCTTATCCAAAGAGTGATATACGCAAAGTTGATTCATTAGCTTTAAACTGGACAGAATCCAAATGGCAGAACTGTAATTACTCAGCAGACAAGAAACAATCAATTTCCCCAGTAAATTGCAATTTAGTTCAAATCGCTCTCCGTGGATTGACAAATGATTCAGTGGTTAACATCTAGATACTAGACTAAGGAAAGTACCATCGCATGGATGAAGGTTAAGGTATAGAATACCTTTTGAATCACACGGCAACCGTACATCTGCAGACTGAGAGGTAAAATCTGACCAGCAAGCTGATTAGCTAGTTCCCTCCGCTGGTCAGTGCTTCCATATTCAAAAAACTGAAATACAATCATGATCGAAAATACGTAAATGAACTGCTAGACTTTTCAAGCATGAACTTTTATTTTGCGGGAACTTTTCAAGCATAAACTTACCTTCTGAATAACATAGTTTCCGAACACATCCGTCATCAATTTGGCGGCGTAAGGGAAAACTTCCTTATATACAGCAGCCTTCTCCTCAGCACTGCAAATCTCCAACTTCTGCTGAATAAATCGGCTCCCATGTTGATCAGTGCTGAGGTTTGAAACCATCCAACTTTATTAAGTTCCAATAAGTGATTAAAACAAAATTTGAGTAACTCATAGCACCATTTACTTGCCTGAATTCAACAATGTGCCCTGCTATATCAGATAGCTCAAACCTGTGGCCTTTACCCGATTTCAACTCCTCTAGAAAGTTGTATATTTTGTGGTCATTAGGACTATCTGGCGCTCTCTGACCCTGCCATCCTGAATACACAGTTGCATATCTACCAGCTGGTGGGAGCCTCGTATCGCTGCTTCCTCCGGCAAACATAGCACCACTTGATGGCGATCCATGTAAAACAGATGCAGCAAGTGGTGGAGGCGGGTACTGCATGACTAAGGCCATATTTGGCTGATTTCCTATATAACGAGGGTTAGGGTTACCGACCCCAGATTTCTGATTCTGTGACCTGTGGTCATGAACAACCTCAGCTCCTTTCTTTACTTCGGGAAAATTTTGACCACCGTAAACACTTCCGGACATCAGTGGATCATACTGGCCAGTAAGGTTATATACTTGTCCAAAAGGTTGATGGTAATATTGCACGTAAGAAGGATCTGTAAAAGCAGTCTGCACTGCGTATCCAGGTGGTCCGTAGAATTTATTGAAGTGTTGCATATCACCTCCCTGTGCGGCTGTTATACCAGTTGGACGTGCAGATACCCGACCACCATATACAACAGGAACAGCAGCATGAGGGTATTCAGTCATATAGGGAGGAACCACACCAGAACTTGAAAAATACCCACCTGTACCATACTGTTGATGATATAATCCCGACTCCCGAAGATTAGCATAGTATTGATTTTGAGCAGTCATGTAGGCCGCCGCAGTTGTATATAAAGGAGGTGTAAAACCGGATGACTGTAAAACTGGCTGCACTTCTGTTGAAAACTTTTGGGTTCCATGAAGAAACTGATCCATGCCAATGTACGGGGAAACTGCTCCTTGAGAACCTACTTGGTATTTAGCACCATGAAGCTGGAAATGACTGTTTTGCTGTGGATACGCCTGGTTTTGTTGGATGTTCCGGTGGTAGGTTTGATGCCACTGATCTTGATTAGCTGTAAGAGGGCCGGATATAGCAAGATTATTCATTCCAGATTCAATAGAGGCAAGGTTCGCAATAGTTGAATTTCCATTATGGACAGGGAGTTGGTGCTGACTAAAGCTAGCATAATTTGAAGAAGATGTACTCGCAACGGAACCGGTTGAAAGTTCAGCACTTGATGCACTAACAGGATAGTCACGCGAAGATCTAGAATCACCATCATTGTCAGCTGGTTCATCTGTTGCTACTGAGCTTAGAGAGCGAGATTGACTGAATATCGGTGACGGAGTGCAAGGTAAATCTCCCTGCAAGTTCAAATCAAAAACTTATTGAAGGTTGCACAAAACCATTCACTTTGTCAGAGAGAACTACATGGTATGACAAAAGATGACAATGGCGAAAATCATAGCGAAAACATCTCTTTGATGAAAAATCATAGAACTTGGTTCCTTTTTACTTATTACTTCAATAATTTGTTGAAACTGTACAAGAAGCTACCTGCACTGTGTCCACCAAGCTTTTGGTCTGACCCGACCATGAGATTGCATCCTCACTAGACGAAAGCCAATTTGTGTTGTCATTTAGAACATCAGAGGGTAGCTCAGTTGGTCGATCATCTTCAGACTCTTCCTTGTGAGTAGAAAGAGTTGGTTGTGGCTGGAATGAACTTCTACAATTGCTATCTGATGAAGCCCTCGAATTGCCCCCTAATTTATCAAAATGGTGCCCTGGACGATGATTCTCCTTCGGAATGGGAGGCGTAAAGAGGCTAGAGCTTGGGTTAACACTCGAGCCATAATACGCTTCATTTGATTGCTTATCCAATTCAAAATAGTGAGCAGTATTCTCAACTCTCTGACTCCTGCTAAAACTTTGTTGGGAAATGAGATTATTTACTGCCAAGAATGAACCTTCCATGCTTGGAGGTGCACTTCCGCTCCGACTAGGAATGGTAAAAGTTGGCGCCCTGAGCAGTCCCAAATCTTCGATAGATATGTTGCGGGTTGAAGGCGAGAAAGCAGCCTCCTTGTGGGAAGGAATTCTAATAGGGCTCTCAGTTGCCATATTCAAGAAAATATTCTTCTTCCCACTTAAAGGTGATAAGAGCAGCAAGAAGACTCACATTAGTCAGATGCAAGTCTAGCAAGACAAAAAATATATTCACAAAGAATTAGCAGCAGAATGAAAAACCAACAGGAACACAATAAAAGCTGAAAACAAACAAAACACCGCAAACAACAAAACAAAAAGATCCCTTTTTACGGGAAGATCATCCAAAACGTCTCGTTGGGGAAAGGAACCAAAGCTGGAAGATAGCTTCAAAGCAAACCCGGTACCACCAAAATGGTAGAACTCATACACCATGTCAATCAAACAGAATAGACCAGCAGGTGGCAGTATACCAAAAAGAACGCTTCTTAATCCCGAAAGAGAGAACAATTGCAGCCTAGTTACTTACTCGAGCTCTTCACACCCCACAAGTTCCCTAAACTTCCATTTCTACTAAAGAATCTAAAAAAGTCCTTACGAATGGGAAATACACAGTCAGAAAAAAGAACTCTTATTAAGACTGAGTGCTCGACTCTGAAAACACGAGATGTTCACCACAAAAAAGTACAGAATTTAAAACTGAGCTAAGGAAAGCTCTGGACCATCATGAGAGCTACAACTAAGAGACCAAACCACTAAAACTGGAACAAACAAAAAGACCCATATAAGAAAAAGCAAGTCTTGAGGAGAAAGAACCCACATAGAGGAAGTCAAAAGGAGGTAATAAGGCAAATAAATACAGGGTAGACAAAAAAAGAAGGGAACTTTCCAAAACAACCTCAACTTTATTACCTGGGTGGAAGGAGATTCGCTGTTCAAAACCCTAGATTCTTGGTCAGACAGAAGTAGGGGAGAGAGGATTGAGATTGGTTCTAGATTGTGTGCGTGTGTGTGTGTGTTTTTTTTTTTTTGTTGGAACTTGGAAGTGGAGGTGGTCAGGACAGGGAAGGAGGACTTCTTTCAAAAGTAGCATCGTAAGTTAAAAAGTAGAGCATTGACCAGTGACCAGAAAAAGAGGGAAGAAAATATTAATTAAGAACTAATGCCCCTCCACACTTGCTCATTAGAGTTTTACCAACCGGTGAGAATATAATTATAATTTAATTACTATGTATAAAATTTGAGTTATTAAAAATATAATGATCTTAAATATTTATTAAAAACATTTTTACTTTTTAAATTTTCATTCTATTTTAACTTGAAGTAGTTGTGCCGGTAAGATATAAACAAAACCTAAAGAGTTATCAATTTATTTCGTCACTTTTCAAAAGAAAATTATTATTCTGAAATGAAAAATCTGAGTGAAGCTAAATTTAACAAATTGAAAAGTTTGCCTTGTCTTTTTAGTATTTCTCTCTCCTCGTATATTTTTTTTTAGGGGAAAACAGCAAGTCCATAACATTAATCAAGAGAGTCCTCCAAAATCAAGTTCATCACCTCCGGAGAGGAAAAAACAACTCAATCCTCCGAGAGAGTAGACAATCTACATCTCTTACTCAAACAATCCTCAAGCCGGTTGTTTGAGCGAGAGATGTGAAGCAAAACACAGTTGGGAAAAGCACTAAAATCTAATCTAATTTTATCTACCAGGAGTTATAAATACCAATCCACTTTCGGTTCCGGATTAGTAAGAAACACAAAAGCGACCCTACAATCCGTCTCAATCTCCACTGGTTCCTCCGCAAAGGAGTGCGCAACCAATTCTAAAGCAAGTCAAATTGCTAAAAGTTCAGCCTCAATTAGGGACGAAGCCAAAACAGTCAACGTTTTACCACCGATGATGTGGCCTACAAAATTACGAGCAACCACAGCTACGCTCGAGTATGAGAAAGCCTCCACCCACGATGCATCATAGTTGAGCTTCATCAACTCCAAAAGTGGAGCAGTCCGTGAAGCTTGCTAGTCCCCCATCGAAGCTCCCCTACCTTCATTCAGCTTACAAACCTGCTGAAATTCCAAGCAAGCATTAGAAGCTGAAAGCACAACAAGAAGATGGTCAAGTTGGACACCATCAAATAAGAATTTATTTCTCGCTTTCCAAATACTCCAGCAAAGATACATAGCGAAAGGAATCAACTGCTCAATACAAGGATCATTATCTAAAGAAAATAACCAATCTAACCAATGAGCAAAAGAAGCATGAGAAAACAACGCAAAATTATGACCCATGATACTAGTAAACCAAGTAGTACTTGCATGGTGACAATCGAAAAGCATATGACACAAAGACTCATTAGCACCATTACAAACACAACATAAAGGAGAGTAAGAGAGGTGTCTCCTGAACAGGTTAGCAACAACTGGTATGCAATTCTTCGCTGCACGCCAAATGAAATTATTCACGCGAGGATGGACATTAAGTTTCCAAATGCGAGCCCAAATCCTCGGGTCAAAGGAAGGGGCACATGAGCTCGCACTATTAGAAACAGGAACATGGGGAACATTATTTTTTAGGGTGTGGTAACCCTTTTTCACTGTAAAGGCCTGAAGAATTGAAAGTCAACACCCACTTATCAGAAGTGGTCGCATTACCAATTATAATTGTGGAAATGGCCTTTCTCTCATACTCCGAAAATAGAGAATTTAAGAGATGTCACTTTTAATTTCCAGAGTGAGAGCAAATTAGGTCTAAAACCTTATTTACTTCCACACTATTGGAGTTTCTATATCCTACCCAAAATCTTAAGGTTGTGAGTAGGTGGATCCTACCACCTTATAAACCAACTCATCCCACTCGCAACTTTCGATGCAGGACACTCTCCAATACGCCCCCTCAAACGAAGCCCATCGAGCTGAAGTTTGCACGGACCTAACGCTACCTCTCATGCTCAAATAGGGGTCTTGGGAACATATGGGCCTATAGGCTCGTTAGAGTAAATTAGCTCTGATATCATATTGGAGTCTCCATATACACCATCCGAATGAGCCGAGGAAATCCTCTCTCTTTTAAGTGAGGGGACCCACAAATCATTATATATGGCAGCATCCGTCCTATTTCCAATCCTCAATCTCAAATCTCTGTGAAGGCTATCTCTGCCTGCCAAAATATTCGACCACATCCACAAAAGGTTGCAGCCAAGTAATGCATCTAGGAGGGAAGAGTTGTTAAAGTATAAATATTTAAGTATACGAGCACACAATGAGTTTGGATAGGAAATAATCCTCCAGGCCTGCTTCGTAAGAAGCGCTAAATTAAAGGTTAGAAAGTCACAGAAACCCATCCCCCCACTTTTTTAGCATTCGATAAGCAATCCCAACTAATCCAATGAACTTTTTTCACATCCGAATTACCAGACCACCAGAACCTGGCAATCATACTGTTAAGTTTACTACAAAAAGATTTTGGAAAAAGAAAATAGTGCATCGCATAACAGGAAATAGAAGGACCGCTTTAATAAGCACTTCCCTCCCAGCCATATTAAGCAATCTTTGCTTCAAACTCAAAGTTTTCCGCTTGATTCTCTGAAAGATAAAGTTCAGAGTTTTCGTCTTAGACCTACCCCAAAAAGAGGGTAGTCTAAGATACTTATCATCCGAAGCCATTTGGGACATGTCCAGAATATTCATGATCATAGATTTTGTTTCTTCTAACTCCCCTTTAACAAAACATATGCATGATTTATGGAAGTTAATGTCTTGCCCCAAAATAGCCACAAAAGTATCTAGGATCGACTTAAAAGCATAAGCTTTTGAGGCCGTAGCTTTACCAAACAATATGGTATCATATGCAAATAAGATATGGAACACAGGAGGACAGTTAGCATTAAACTGAAAACCCCTAATCACAGCAGAGGACTGGGTAGCCTTTAAGAAATGGGCTAAGGCATCAGAAATAAAAAGAAACAGAAAAGGGGGACAAAAGATCCCCTTTTCAAATATCACAAACAGCACTAAACCTATCCAAGGGGAGACCATTAAACAGGACACTATAAGAAGCAGAGCTCACACAACTCATAATAACAGCCACCCATCTAGAAAGAAAACCCAACTTTAAGAGTGTGTTTGGTACTATGGCTTGGATAGAATTGGACAAATTTTTGTCCAAGCCTATGTTTGACACAAGAAATAGACAGGACAAAATTGAAACCTCGTCCAAGCCTACCCCCAATTTCTTGTTCCACCTATTTCCATGGGACAAGATTTTTTGTCAAAGGACAGAAATCTCTTATAACATATTTTTACCATATTTCGAATATAAATCCATATGAAAATGGTTAATCTATATATTTGATCCACACATACATACTTACAAAGATATTATTTTAGTGAGTCAATTAAATAAATAAATTTAACATACGCATTTGTCATACATTGTACATGTATGAATAATTCTTAATAATATTTTATCTTTACAAAAAAATATCTGTTAAATTATGTGATATCATATTAAAAATATTTATAGTATAATTAACATGATCTGAATTCATAAGGATTATTTTTGAATATTTAACTTTAATATTGATTTGTTATTCAAAGATTTTATTACTATGATATAGCTTTATTGTTAATGTAATGATTGATTTTACTCAGTTTAATGAATATTATCTATTATCATGAACAATATTTTTGTCTTCGATAAAATTTTAGATAATATTATACATATGAAACAGAAAAATAGACAAAATATTCAATCATGTACTGGAATAACCAAACGTAGGATAGTGCAGCTAGAACAACTAGTTCTGTCCAATACTGTCTCGTCCTATAATTTCAGTCCTATCCAAAAATTGTACCAAACGCACCCTAACATAACGTTTTCTAAGAAAATCCAATTAACCAAGTCATAGGCTTTTTTAGATTAAGTTTAATAGCCATAGAGAGATCACGCTTCATAGAATTAGTCTTCAAATGATAGAAAGCTTCATGCGCAATCAAAATATTATCCTGGATACACTGATTTCTAACGAAGGTACCTTGAGTCTCTGAAATCAAAGAGGCCATCAAAGGTTTAAGCCTATTAGCCAAAATCTAGGAATAAACTTTATAAGAAAAATTGCACAAGCTAATAGGCCTAAAATTTCCTATCGAAATAAGGCAAGCGAGCTTGGGGATTAAAATAATGTGAGTCCTATTCAGGTTACTAGGAACCACACCCATCGTAAACATGTTCTTGACCAAACTAATAAGATCCAAGGAGATAATGGACCAGTAGGTTTGGAAGAACTGACCTGAAAAGCCATCAGGTCCGAGAGACCTAGAATCTCTAAGTTCAAAAGTTGCATTCTTTACTTCCACATCTGTAACCCTCTGAAGCAAACCTGCAGCCATGGAAGGAGTTATAAGTATGGGGTTTAACTTAAAATAGGTTCAGGATTACAAGTCTCAGTAGCAGAAAACATAGACTTAAAGTGGCTATGGACAAGAGATTTAAGAGAAGATGGATCCTCAATCCACACTCCTGAGAAATTCAAAAGTTTCACAATCTGATTTTTTTGCTTCCTTTCTGTAGCTGTAGTATGAAAAAAATTCGTATTACGCTCTCCCCAGGTCAGCCATCTGATTCTTGATCTCTGATACCAGAACATCTCTTCGTGATCATACAAAGAGGCCTTCCTCATCGTAATTTCATACTCTCTTCTAGACATGTCGTAAGAATATGCCTGAATAGAGGATAACATATTAGTCAACTCTAAAATCTTTTTCCTCCAGTTCACCATCCTATTCTTACTCCAAAAAACAAGGTTGGAAGTGCACCACATGGTTTTATTTTGGAACACAGAAGGGGGGGACCCAAAGAGGGAGTAGACCACAAGTGAGCTACGACATCCTTACACCCCTCTTCTTGAAGCCAAAAGTGTTCAAATATAAAGGGTCTCTTCTGGGGGATCGAGAAATTAGTATCCAATAATATAAAAGAGTGATCTAAACCATTACAAAAAGGACTGCATGATCTGGGCATTAGGAAACAAAGTCCTCCAATTAGCATTAGCAACACACCGGTCTAACCTTTGAAGCATATTACCCAAATCAAGCCTACAATTAGACTAAGTAAACTGATTCCTTTTGAACCTCATATCCATATGGCCGCCCTCCTACATAAAGTTCTGAAGTAGGGCCATTTGCCACAAATCTGGAGGATTACCTCTTTTACGCTCATTCACATGTAAAATCATGTTAAGGTTCCCCATACATATCCAAGGCAAATCAGAATTGTGGCATAATCTATTACACCTAGACCAGAAAGACTTCTTTTTGCTAGCATCAGGTTCACCATACAAAAAAGAAGTCAACCAAGAAGAACCCCTACTAACATCCTTACACACAGTATCAATGAAATTCTTAGAGCTAAAAACCACTTCAATATCCACTTCATCATTCTACCAATAAGCAAGACTATCCATAGTATGACAAGGATCAACATAAAAGCAGATAGCATATCTACAACTTCTCCTAATTTTCTCCAACTTTACTCTCTGCTGTCGTATTTCCATAAGAAAGACTATTTACAGAGAGTGCTTCCGGATAAGTCCCTTGAGGACTTGAACTATTAAGGTCTTTCCCAAACCCTGATAGTTCCATGCAAGGATTTTTATAGTGAATCAAGTAGCAGGCATACTACTACTTCGATATTGGGAAGAAAGATGATACTTTTTTTTTTTGAAGTCACTCCCAGAACACCAGAACCATAAGGGCCCGAGGGGGCATTGAGGATCCTAATTGTTCATAATCACGATTAGTTCTTCCTTCAAGGCTTTTGCTACTAGTTTTCGGTCTCACCTTCCTCCCATGGGCAACAATAAAAGGACTTGCTCGAGAGGAACCAGTTATGAAGTGGACTTGCTCCAATCTCCTAACCTCTAACTTAGATAAAGGATCAAAGAGAAGTGGAGAGTTAGAAAAACCATCAGCTTTCTTGGAAGAATTTGGTTGTGTGGAATCTGAAGGAGGGACAAATTTTCTATTAAGTGAAGGAATGGATTTTAAATTTTGGCCGCGGACAAGGGAGGTAAGAGAGGAAGGCAAAATATGTTTATTGTTTCCCATAATCATTTGTAATTTTCCCATAGCCACTTGAGCAATCGAGAACGGTAATTTTTGTGGGGGTTGGATGGAATATTCTATCTGGCCTTGTTTTCCTAGTACATAAATCAACCTAGGATTGGGAAGGTTAGATAAGATTTGAAGGGACATCTCATCCTTCTTGGGTGGAAGAGCTTCAAAACCCATCAGCCTTGGAAAAGACTTCTCATCTGATATAACAGTCATAGAATGATCCTCAATCTCCCCACAACCATTCTTAATAAGTCCTGAAGCCACTGAGCAACCCAAAGAAAATTCAGCAAGGAAGTTGACTAAAGAATCCCCACTCATCTTGCTCGGGGAAGGACCCCTAAAAGGGACAAGGTGGAAATTTTTAACGACAACACCTTCACTGTCTAAACTATTAAAACCTGGAGGATGTGGGTGGCCAGCAAAATCCTCTACTCTCTGGACTTAGGGGAGCCTTGCCAGAAGAGGCGTATTAGCCGAAGAGGGATGGTTTCCGATCTTTAAGAATGGTTGCTCCACTTTGAGCCAAGATCCAAAAGAAAGATCCTTTAACAACATCTTCTTCAACAAATCCACCCTTTCCTCATCCAATGTGCAGAAATGATAGGAATGACCCATCCTTCTGTAACAAAAATATATTTTCGGCAACCTTTCATACTTGAAGGATATAACCCACAGATCAAAACTCGAGCGAGGGACAATGAAACCAACTGGAAGTGGGGAGTTAACTGTAACCACTACTTTTAATCTCAAGAACGGAGCCCTTTCTGGAGAAGTAAGATCATCCTCGTTTACCATAATCAACCCTATAAATTATTGTTCTATAATCTCTATCGTCTTCCTAGTATCCAGGTTAAGAGGAGACCATGGATTTGGATATTAAACTTAGAGGAAGAGAAATTGACTAAACTCCACAGGAGGGAGGGATCCCAAGTTTTCAAGACTAAATATTGATCCGCTACAGATCAAGGGGCATTTACTAGGGCTCTTTTCCGATCATCATCAATTTAGAAGGAGAATGAGTATATACTTAGGGTAAGTTCACAGACTTCAAGCATATTTTTCTATACCCCAAGATTTCTCCACACTAGATTTCACCTCAGCAAGACAAAATGGGTATGTCGTAAGGAGCTTACCTAAAAGCAAGAGCTTTAGCAGACTTGACTCGGACTCAGGATCTGGTTTTAACGAGATGCTCGGACCAAATTTTTGGAGAGCCAAATCAGAGTCTTCTTGGGAGTAAATGGAATTAAGTCCTCACAGACAACAAGGACAGAGAGAATATTCCACAACAGTAGGGGGAAGTAAATGAGGTAGCAGGGGAGTGAAAGGGGTGGGTAAAAATTAGGGCGAAGGAGTAACAATAAGTGGAAAAGGGAGAAACTATGGGAGAAGAGAAACATGAGAGAGGAGGGGGTTAATTTTGGAGAGAGAGGAATACGAGAGAGAATCTATGAATGACTAAAAAAGATTCCTCATATATTCTCTTTAGGGGTTTGGAATTTGTATTACTTGGATTATCCGCGATTTTATTTTTCTATTCTTTTTTGCTTTTTTAGCAGGGGTTTTGACTTTTGGGCATGTGGAGATGGAGCAAGGGCAAAAGTGTGATTTCAAGCAGGATTGAATAGGATAAAATTTGAAATAAAGGAAAATAGAGAAAATTTTAAATTAATTCAAATTTACTCCAAAATACCATAGTTTTTGATTTTGCAGTCTCACCGGTCGGACTGTGTTTTAGAATGAATAGCAATCGGTGAATATACGTGCACCTGGAAGTTGTTCCAACCAAACAATTTTTGGTACAACCGGGTGAAACAATAGTATGGTTGAAATGAAAATTTCCAGTTGAAAAAAAAGACAAAAAATTAACCAATCTTGTAAAATTTAGATATAAAAATCAAAACTTCACCACCCAGCCACCCGACGCAAAAGCAAGTTGCTGCGCCTCTGACCGCTAACCCACCACTTATGCCCAACTATACCTGCGACGCACAACATTTCTGAAGCCCAACCGCGCCTGACCTACCTACCTCTGACGAGAGCCGCAAAGCTAGTCTCTAACGCCCAACCTACCTTCGACGCCCAACCTTGCCGGCGACGCCCAACTGCACCTCTGATGCCCAACCTCGCATGTGTTGTTGCTCCCGTGAACTCCCATGAATCAGGTCAGTAGCTTTGATGCTCTCTTCTAGGGATGAGCATTTGGATAATCCGATCAAATTATCCAAAATTTCCGAAATTACTATTTTTTTATCTGTATCTGAATCCAAATAAAGAATTATTAGAAAATTCAAAATCCGAAATTATTTTGGATACGGATTCAAATAATCCAATTTTTCCAAATTTTAACAAATGTAACAACGATATAAATTCAGACCCTCATAATAAATGACGATGGTAAATAAATTTGGACCCTCAAATAATCAGAAATCTACCTTCATTTTTATTTTAAGACAAACTTGTAATAAACAAACGTAACATTGCTTTGCAAAATGACATAATAAAATATAACTAATATCATAAGAGTTAGGATAATAAAATTAGTTTATTATTTATAATAAATAAATTATAAAAATTATAAAAATAGATATATTACTTGAGAGTTATGATGTATTTGAAGTAATTCGGGATGCTCCATGGGATTTGATTTGATTTCATAAATTATGTTTACCTTTAAATATTAATTAATTAAAAAATTTACACAACTTTAAACATAAATTCTTGAAAATAGGAGAATTTTAACTAATATAAGAGTTATGACAATAAGATTAGTATTACTTTATTATTAATAATAACATAATTATAAAATTATAAAAATAGATATGTTACTTTATAGTTGTGATGCATTAAAAGAAAATTATGGCTTAGAAAATCAAGTAGCTCATATCTCTACATAATTTTTAATCATAATTTCTTGAAGATAGAGGAATATAACTAATATCATAAGAGTTAGGATAATAAAATAATTTTATTGTTATAATAAATAAATTATAAAAATTATAAAAATAGATATATTACTTGATAGTTGCGATGTATTTGAAGGAAACCTAGAGGCTCCACGGGGTGTGATTTGATTTTCTAGACTATGTTTACTTTCAAATATTAATAAATTAAAATATTTTACACAACTTTAAACATAAATTCTTGAAAATAGAAAATTTTAACTATTATGTAAGAGTTATGATAATAATATTAGTTTATTATTAATAATAAAATAATTATAAAAATTATAAAAAATAGATATATTACTTGATAGTTGTTATGCGCTAAAAGAAAATTATGGCTTAGAAAATGAAGTAGCTCATCATTGATCAATATGGACTCTTGGAATCCATAAATTTTTGGTATACATCTATTCTCATGGATAAATAACTTGCAATAAAAAGTATATGCAATAAATTATTAATAATAAAAATATAAGAGATTAAAATAGCTTAGTTGTAAGTAAAAAAATTATTATCATCCTCAAGTTTTTCGTTGGCTGGTAGCCCGAGATATTTTAATTTAGGGTTGAGTGTTTTTTTATTTAGAGTTGAAGACTTGATCTCTAATTCACTGCTACTTTAACTTTTAGTAAAAACACTAGATTTTTTAATTTATTTTTTAACTTAATAAAGAACTGGCCCATAGGTCTAGTCTCTTAGAAACATACACTTTTAATTTTATAATTTAATATATATATTTTAGATATGCGGATATGCGGATAATCCAAAATTTCTTTTTTTTTATTTGAATCCGAATCCGAATCCGGAATAATATTTTTGGATTATCCGAATTCGAATCCGAACATAAAATTATCTGAGTCTGAATCAAAAAAAATTTGGATATTGAATTCAGATTACAGATAATGGATTTTTTGCTCACCCTTACTCTCGTCTTTTGAATTCGTAGGGTTAAACTAAACAATGAGTATTGATATTTCAAACATTTCGTATGATTTTTTTATTAACTAATGGAAAAACACTAACCTTCACTTTGTGGAGAACCTTGCCCTTGCACCACCAGAAGTACATATTGATTTGGTTGCTCAGAAGCTGTAAGTAACCTATCTCTATGATCTGCTTTACAATGCTTCCCTCTACCAAAACAATTAGTACATATTGATTTGTGGAGAGTGGGCCTTGGTCTCACTGGTACTGATGGGGAAGACAGTGGCTATTCGGTGCATATGAGAAGTGTCCTTAGTGTTTCCTTAGTGTTTTTGATTTTAAAAATGTCCACGATATGGCGCAAAGGAAAGTCTTATTACCGCTTGATGAAAAGCCACGATTGTGCAAACAGGATAGTCGTTATGTGCAACAGGAAGTGAACCATTTAAAGATGGATGTGGCAGAATTATGTGTCCGAATAATCTCTATAGCTAGATCACTGCCCATTATGAATATCCGGTTTGAACTTTGATGTTATTTGGAATGAATTTGATGTTATTTTGGATGTATTGAATATTATTTAGAATGAACTTTGATGCTATTAGGTTTTTTATATTTATATATATAGTGAAACTGTGTAAAAAAAATGGTTCGACCACCAGTTCAACCGGTAGGACAAGCAAAGCCAGATTCCAAAAAATCTGACTTGATCTCAGGAGCGGTATTGAAAACTATGCAAAATACTGTAAATATCTCTTTCTATTCCTGAAAATCTACACCATTTTTTTCTCAGTTCTCTAATCATTCTATTGATAATTTGATATTTGTAAGTATTTTCTCTCAAAGCTTAATAATTAAGCTATTTTAGTCATATTATTAGTTAAATAATTAGTTGTATTATTGATTCTATAATTATTCTCAAATAGTCACGTAATTAGTAATATGATATGATTAGTATTATTATGGCAACGAGAAGAGCACCAAGCAAAGATTAAAGTCAAACATGTTGAATGTCAATAAAGTAGTTTCACGCTGAAGTCAACTACTCGTACGTATACTAAAAAATAGATTGATTCATTATAACCTAAAATTCAATCTTTTTAATATGTAATCATGTTAGTGAGATTTTTAGCAAAAGAGGGCTTTCATTGTTATAATGATTCTTTTAACCTGATAAATTTTGAATTAACGAAAAAAATTGTATTTCTATAACACTCAATAATAAATTGTCTTTATCTCTAATTATTTAGGATAAAAGTATTAATAACCCTTGTGGAATTGACAGTTCAAAAATCTAAACTAGTATAAAAAATTTACTCCGAAAATAATCAATATTTATTTATTTTAGACATGAGTCACCTATGAGTTGGAGGACTGAGTTCAACCATTCATACACACTAGATTTCCTCTAAATAACTTCCTAAAAATGATAAAAACGTCTAATAATATAATAACTATTTTTTTAGGAAATCACATTATAAAATTTTGTTCCTAATTTTTACGTAATATGATATTTCTTAATAAATATATATTTTATAAAATTTTGTTTCATAACTTTTCCAATATGATAGAAAGATTAATAACGTAATAACTATATACCAGAAAATAGTAATTGTCGTTTAGTAAAATTATAATTATATATTAAGTCATACTTGTATTTTGAAATTGGAATGAGAAAAATTTTCGGAATCTACATATTAGTACCTTGAAATTTCTCTCATAATTTCTTTTCCAAACACATAAAATATTTTTCAAGTTGTTTTACTTTGATGGAATATAATTTCTCTTGCTCATGTACATCTTAATATGAGTATGATTTTGTATTATTTTATTGGAAAAAATCAATATTTTCTAATTTATAGATATTTTTGAGTTTTATTTTTTTCTGAAGCATATATTAGTAGATAATTATGCGTCTATTTTAAGTATGGTCATCATTTAATCACTTCACTTTACTGTTGAATAATGATAACTATTATGCGATATTTATTTTAGTTTCCTTACATCATAATAAATATCGTATGATGTATGATTGGATGAACAAGGTAAACACCAAACATATCATTGATAAAGTCTCAAATTAATATGTGACTGTCTCATACCCATATTGCCAATATGAACAAACCGATACGAAACACTACTGAGTATGAACCTAAAATTGACTTGCAATTTGGAGATACGAAATACTACTCCGAGCATGAACCTGAAATTGATTTGCAATTCGGTGCCCATGAAGTTCCGAGTTAGAAGGTCAAGTTATAGAAATGAGTATTCCAGCAGTTACAATGTTGATTGTGTCTTACATTATTATCACCTTTGAGCTCATTGTAGATGTCCGATATCTCTATTATCATTATTATGCCAACTTGCGTAGTTGAACGTGACCGACTGTTAGTGCTAGTTTAAATGGTGTTAAAGGTATGCTAAAGCCCTGGCTGGGCTGGCGTGCGCCGGGTTTTGTTGACGTGCGCCAACTCCTTCGCTCGAGCACACCTGGCGTGCGCCAATAAAGCTGGCATGCGCCGGGTTTGTAGCAGTCAGATTGCAATAAGAGTAAGTCGGGATAGTCGTCTCACAAGGAATGAGTTTTTAGGTCGTCTTTTTGGTTTACTTACTAGTCTAGGATCAAATTATGAAGTTTGGTTAATTACACACTTCTTCTTTAGTCTAATCTACGAATAGAAAGATCACAAACTTAAGCTATTGGTTTACTAGTTTACTACTTATTAAAAATAACAACTAAGGATACTAAAATGAGTAAGGTACCTAAACACTAATAATATTTTTAAGAAATTATATTTTCAAATTTTCAACTCTAAAAGTCCTTAATAAAAGGAGAACATATATACCAAAAGTATTTTTCTAATCTTCTCCATCAATTTTGAATTAACAAATTAACTAAATTTAAATTCTTCTCTTGATGGTTTTACACTCATTATAAGTAGATAGAATTAGAAAAAAAAATAGAAAAATATTTGAACTTCTGATTGACTCCCTTGACTGCCTATTATAGAGGGATAAAGTTAGTGATCCGTCGGTCTAGATTGTATATACATCGCCGTCCTTGCTTTTGTTCTAGCTAATCATATTACTAAGTGTGAGATCTATGCCCTCACCACCACTCACAAATTTCTCAAGTCCACCATCAAAGACACTACCAAACCGACCAATACCAATACTAAAAAACAAAAGATATTTGTTATTTAGAATTAAATGTATTAATTTTTTTATAGCCCCAATCCAACTTCCATTATAAAATTAGGGGATATTCAATTAGTGTTTCTTGTTTGGTCTTCCTCTTGAGCCTAGCCCCTTGAGCCTCTTCTATCTCAGCCTAAGCAAATAAAGGTTCATCACTAACTTTTTCTTAAGATATTTTTTAGTTTTCATGAGGCTTGTTTGGATATCCATTTTGTAGACATTTTTTTGGGCTTGAATTTGTTTCATTGTGAAAAAAATTCGTTTCTTAATGTTGATATAAATCATATTTAAGCTATAAAACACGATGAATATTGAAAACTGTGATTTGATATCCATAATTTTTTTCCATTTCTCTCCCGTATATGAAACTAGGCAGAAAGCGATAATTCTTAATGAAAAATATTTATACCAGGATGATAAGAAAGATATGAGAATTAATGAGATGATTGAAGCAAGAGTATAAACTTATTTGGTGATGTTCATTTGAATGTTGCAAGAGAGTTAAGAATTAATAGGATGATTTGAAGTAAGAGAGAGAGAGATTTGCAATATCACACTCATTTATAAATAAACCTTTAATCTTACACACAATTTTTGGTGGAATAAAGATAATATCAAACGTGATCAATATTAAATAAAAAATTCAAGTTATATCAAATTTTGTGATTAAAATTGAATGGTAAAAGCATTTCTAGAATTTGGCTAGAGCAATAACAATTCGACAAAAGCCCATATTGTTCGGAATGTAAATGATGTTTAAATTAATACTACTAGTGTTAGTTAGTTGCTAAACTAATTGCGAAATTTATATAAATAAAAAATTAACTGCATTTCTTTGGCTGCTGAACTTTTATTTACAGTAATAAACGTATTTATTTAGTGCTAACATATGATATTCCGTCTAGTTTTATATCTAACAGTCACGGAAGTGTTAATTTCATCATGATGTGATAGTTAATAATAAAGTGTCAAATTTAAATTTAGTACGTTAAGAATCAAAAGTTTAGATAATATAGTTAATAATTAAGATCAGAACTCGTTCCCCTTCTCCTACGGCGACAAAGTCGATCTTTCCTTAGACATTGCTAACTTCGTGCTAGACCTAGTAACAGTTCTAATTCGAATTAATCTGAATTAATTTTCGAATTCGAATTTATCAAAACCTTAAATCATATTCAATTCGTTCAAGAGCAAACTGTATACGAATTATGAACTATCAAAATTGAATTAATTCTTAATATTTAATAAAAATATTCAAAACTTTCATATTTACAAGATGAATGTAATTAGGGTTGTTGTGTAAGGTTAGGGTTAGCATTCAAGGTTATAGTTTAAGATTATAGTTATTTTTCAACAAATTTAAAAGATTAATATTTTGTAACAACTAATTTAAATTGTTCATTTTAATTATTTGATTCGTCTAATGAAATAAAACATTAAGTTTAGTAAAAATTTTAAATTGAAGTATGTATTTTTTAAAAAAACTTACCCTTCAATAATCGTTTGCGTGAGAGTTGGTGGTTCATTTAGAAACTTACCGGACCGGACAACTAATGTTAGTTCGGTCAAAGGCGAACCATGAAGTCAAGAGAGCTCCCGAGTTCCATTGGCACGAACTAGAAAACTAAATCTTACTAGCTAATCTATGCACGTGGATTAGATTGCTACATTTCTGATATGCAGAGCCTATGCTCTGATGAAGCTACATCTAATTACATTGGCACCTGCAGGCCACAGCAAAACTACCTAGCACAATGAACAACTAGTCTACATCCGATCCGAGCCATGTCGGAAAGATTACGAGGGCGCCTTTGCGATATCCCATTGCGCGATGAGCTCTGTGTATCCCTCTGCCGAGCGGACAGCGAATTCGGTTAGGGAGCTCACTGCAACTGACATGCCAGCACAAAGTATTCTAGTAGAAACTTCAGCCATTTTCTCCGCGGTCATTACCTCCACTTCACCGTACTCTACTAGCTCCGTATTCCCTCCAGATTCGGTTTGTGTGTCGGTTCCGAATCTCCTTGATGATCCAACTGAAACATTGTGGGGATCGTCTCTTAGCTGGTTGGCATTGACATAGCCCATCCCAGCTGCAAAGAAGTCAATCCCGTCCAGAACCGGCTTCTCATTAACAGCATCAAGAAACTTTGACCATTGCATACAGAGTCCAAACACCGGGAAGGTTCCACTTGAACGACGAGGGGACAGTGGCAGTTTTGATGCACCAGGGTCACGCCTGATGCACCGGAGTAGCCAGCCGCTCAATGCATTTATATAGCATCGCTGAGAGGTGATCCATGCCTCAAAGCAGGCACGCCAATTTCTGAGCTCTATCTCCAGGTTAGAAGCTGATCTGGCTAGCCGTTGGTCAGCACTCGGAATGGAAGAATTCCTTTTCGCGAGTTTTGAAGGTGTCCCGGCTAGCAGAAGCTTGGCCTCGTCTAGTGCTCGTTTCTGTTTTTGGTGACTTTCTGCCATTACATTCCACATCCTTGCTAATCTGCCAGCAAGTGGAGCTAGAGTTAGTGTGAGAATGATGCTTTTGAAACATTTCTACTGCCAAGATCTTATGAGGAGGTGTCTTCATCACTAGCCAACTATTTCAAGCCACTTTTTCAAGCCGCTTCGTGGCTAATACTTAAAAGACACAACATAGGAGGGTGCAAGTGGCTTACCCTTGTACCAATTCAAAGAGTTGGGGCTGCAATTCTTCATCCCGTAATGTTTCAATCCTCTTCGAGATGGCTTCTACCGAGTGAATAGAAACCTTTATCTGTGTGTGCAGGTCTCTAATGGCAGCCCTTGTTTTATCCACTGCTGACGGATCCTCTCCCGTCACATCTAGGTTCCTAAGCTGTGCACATTTCTTTTCGTATGCACGGCGCACCCTTTCACCTGACTGCTCCGGATGGCAGCATGTGTAAGAATCAGAGCTATAACAGCAGTGGAATGAAATACTAAGTTGACCATCAGAAATCTACGAAGATCATTTTCATACCCGAACTTCCTTGTAGAGCTTTTTCTCCCAGGCGTATAATCTGTCCAGGGTTGATTGATGACTACCAGAGGATATGCAGGATTCTTCTGAAAAGTCGCTACTGCTTTCACCCTCTTCGTCTTTTAGAGTTGAAGAGCTTGTTAAATATCTTGAGGAAGATGATCGAGATGAAGCTGAACGAAAAAGAGCTACTGGATTCAACATCTTCATAGCTGTGGAAGAAAAAAATGGGCACTAAAAAGTAAGGTTATCAGTTTGAACAACATGGAAAAAGATGGTTAGCACACACACGGATACGAAAAATCTGCTAAGCCTATTC